>JANHJO010002081.1:39085-54339 GCA_032468235.1 Pseudoxyrhopus heterurus | reverse complement strand
TCCAACTGACAATCAGCTGCTTGTGCTAATCAGGCTGTGCTGAAGCTGAAACAGGCTGTTTGCTGCAAGGAGGCAAACTGCTGGGAGGCAGAGGCCGAAGGGTGGGGGCTGGCGGTTGGGCAGGGTTTCGGCAACATCACTGTATAAGACATACAGACATTTCCACCCACTTTTGGGGGTGGAAAAAGAGAGTCTTATACTCCGAAAAATATGGTACATAGGAAAACTGTTACATCTGGTAGGCTACTGTGTGATTCACAATGTGGACTAATTGGGCTTAACTTTATTATAATTTAAATTTTTAAAAATCTTTTCCTTCCTTCTTTTTTATATTGTGCACTTTTCTCACTGTTTTCCTTTCTTTTAAATTCCATTTCCTGCATTTTCTTTTGTTTGTTTTATCTGCTTAAAAATCTTTAGTACGAATTATATTAAAAGAGAAAAAATTACATTAGAACCGACCCTCCAAAGTTTACCTAGCAAACTATGCATAATAGTAAGGATCTGCAATTCCTCCATATAGCATTAAACTCATTTGCTCATTGGGAAAAGCTGAGCAAATTTTGGTTTTGCTCATTTTCAGTAAAAAGTAGTTACATTCCCTGTTCTATCACACCCATTTATAGAAAGGCCTCAATACGGGTATGTAAAAATATGTAAAAATTCCCAAGTGATTAAAAAAATGCATTAAGATATGTATCCTACATTAGAAGGAGAAAGACAAAAACAAAAGCTCAGTGACATACAGGCACACCATGAGACATTAGTGTGTTGGGATTCATAATTGTAACCAGCTGATGCAAAAGGTCTGGTTGAGATTCAAACAGCTCGGGAGCCAGCTTCTTCATAACATCTTCCAGTTGTTCAGCTGCATATCCTGGGGCTCCATACCATGTTTTAGGTTCCCCCCTACAAATAATGAAAAAAGATGTTATAGAGCAGTTTTAAATTTAGAATTATAATTATGTATTATAATTAGGAAGACAAACAATGTATACACAAATGAAAGATTAATAATGCACATTAATGTTAAAAGGAAATATTTAATCTAACGATCTATATAAGTCAGGGATCTTTTAAGTATCATTCTTTACAAACTCACCAGTGCAAATAGTTAATGGAGTAACTCCAATGATCTTCAATATGCCAGCAAAATGACGAAAAGCACATCCCCACATACAGCCAGGGCAACTTCATTCCACATATATCTGCAGTGATGTGAGCAAGTACAGACTGTTCCATCACAGGCATATTATTCAAATTCCATCCGCTATGAAGATACTCCTAGAAGTAAAGCAAAAAGTGGAATCCAACCAACCATAAACCAACCAAGCGGAAGAGGCAGCAAACTTTTTAATCTGATTGTATTTTTCTAGCCTGACAATAAAGAATCACTGATTTATACTTAAAACTTTATAAAATAACACAGATAACATCCATCAAGGTTCAATATGTTAGCAAAACAATGGATAAAATGATGGATGTCCAAGGATATGAAGGAAAAGGGGATACAGATGAAGGGAATCATCATTTACTTTACATACTGAAATAATCAAAATCTTGAAATATCTCCGTTTGTTTTCCTCCTTCCCCTAATTTCAAAGTTTTATCAAGCCCGGGAAGGGAAATTTTCTTTTCCTGTGTACTGTGCTGGAGCTCTGTGCTAGATACAACTTGGAAGTCAGAAGCATCTCGGAGAATTTTGTAGAACACTGAATTGTTTCATTTCTTTTTGAACTATCTGGGTAGTGAAACATGAACCTCATTCTACTTTACTTGCACCATAATAATGATGATAATATTTTCATGTCAGCGAAGTAAGAAAGCAAAGTTGGTTGGATGGGGAGTAGAAATAGAAAACTACCAGTATTCTTTAGTTTTGATCTTTAACTAATTTTTGATTTGGAGCTGCCTAGAGTTTGTTATAAATGGGCAACAATATGAATATTTTAGATGAAATAAATAGTTTAATGGTTTTAACTTTATTTTTATAATTTGTTTTAATAAACACTGCTTTAGTATTACAAAAGTAATGTGAAAATATTGTAAAATATAAATAAAATAAAGCTGAATTTAAAAATAGTCCAGAAACTTAATGTAGTCCAAAACTGAACAAGATTGTTGTCAATATTGTCCCAACTTTCAATTCTGTTTCCAATCCTGACTGAAAGTGGTATTAACTCTTACAATCATAAATTCTTTGGATTCTTGAAAAGCTTTTGAAGCCTCCCATATGCATTATTTATCTGTATTCTAAAATTGTATTTAGAGTGATATTTCTGACTATTGAGACCAAATGAAATGAAGCAGATGGCTACTAAGAGATCTAGAGGTATGTAGCATTTGGATTCAACCAGGCAAAACCAATTTGGCTTCACCGTCAGCAGCAACTTTTCTGGGCTTGAACAGTAGCCCACATGAGACCAAGAAAATACTCATTTGAGTTAAAGAAGCAGTGAAAATATGCCCCACACTGCAAGAGGTTTAGTTGACATTTTCTCTGCTGTAATATTTTAGCACCAAGATAACTTTTACTTTCTTCCAAGCTTTTCTGGTAGTAAAATAGTAAAAAGGTTCAGCCCTAAATGCTAATTTCTTATTCTTTTTTAAATGTCACACATCTTTCTGGGAAACCTACATTCAGAATTAATCAAGAAACAACTCTTACCTCTTCTTCTGGTCGGAGTTTAATTTTCCCATCTCTTACAGGAAACCCACTGCCAAATTCTTTTGAGGCGATATCAGCACCATATTCCACTGTCACATCCTCTTCAATTGTACTTACAAGGCGCCAAAACTCTTTCTCCACTAATTCTGTGGGGACCATCTAAATAGAAAGCAGACAAAATATTACCAACAAATAAAACAAAATGCAATGAGAATACACTGGGAGCATAAAGGGACTCAAATGATATAATATGGAATTAAGAGAAAATATTTATTTGTAAAGGGTATATTCAGCAGATATTTGTATTAAAAAGTTTAACCACTTGGACAAATCACAAGGAAATAGAACAAATAAAGGAGCCAAATAAATCCTTTCAGTGATTTCATGTTTAATATTGAAATCATACAGGTTCAGGTAGTCCTCTACTTACAACAGTTCGTTTAGTGATTATTCAAAGTTACAATGCACTGGAAAAAGTGACTCATGACTACTTTTCACACTTATGACCATTGCAGCATCCCCATGGTCACGTATCTTACATTCGGATGCTTGATAACTAGTTCATCTTTATGATGGTTACAGTGTCCCAATATCACCCATTTGCAACCTTCTGGCAAGCATAGTCAATTGGGAAGCCAGATTTGCTTAACAACCATGTTACTAATTTAATAACTGTAATAATAATAATAAATTGTCATTGTACATATATATATACAGTATACACATACAATGAAATTCACAGACACCCAAGACCAGACTCAATACCCACACTCATAGCAATCTCCAAAACACCCCGCCAACCAAATTCCCCCCTAAAAACACAAACATCTGCACAACAGACCAAGTAATACTATCCAACAGTCCACTAATGATGGTTCTTAAGTTCATTATTAAGTGCACTTATAGCTCTGAGATAAAAACTATGCAGAAAACATGTGGTCCGAGTATGGAAAATGTTTCTTCCAAGATTTGGAATCACAGTAGAAAAATAACTAAATTTTGAACTTTTTGGCATATGGTAAACACCAAATAAATACAAACAGGTCTAAATGGATTTTCGGTCTAGCCAACAAAATCTAGTTACGCATACTAAATCATCATAATAAGCACTAATATATATCCAATAATGTATGCACAAGACAGAAAGAAATCTTAGCAAGTTAGCCTACTCTTGGAGCCTTATCCTTGCATCTCCAGAGTTGTCTTTTGCATGTTTGGTAACCATTATTTTAGCTTGAGCATTGTTTCTGTATTTCTGTCATCAATGGTTCATGTCCCAATGGATGTTATTGGGTCTGAAGTAGCTGTTTTTGAACCAGGTTTATCTATTTTGTGATGAACTCTCAGATATAGTACGGTGCTGCTAGGATGAATGGTTTTAATCCCCGGGGGCTAACATTCTTCTTTTCACTCCAACCCCAGCATTGTAAGCAAAATGATCTTGTTAAGCAGATTTTCTTTAAATTAGTATGAAAATGGCAGAATGAGAGATATGAATAATTTCCAGTGGCAGAATTCTAAAATGCTATCTGAATTTAAAAAAAATTGTAAACAAATGCAAAATATCAACATGAATTAACCTTGAGAAAATTGCATTGCCATTTGCTTATATTCACTGATTTGAATTGAACACAATATTTTCTTTATATTCTAGAAATGTTATGAGTATTACAAATGTTAGGAAATGTTGTATATGTTAAGGTCTTGGACCTAGGCCAATAGGTTTGTTTTATAGAAGGTATTAGATGACTGGAAGAGGGCAAATAAGGGCAAGAGGGTATTGGAAAAAAGTTGGGAAATGCCACAGCTCCTTTGTTGGCTACTACCATAACTATTACTTTATCTCTTTCTTACAAGCGAGTGCTATCCTCTAAACTTGAGGGCTGTCTATTATGGATGCCTACTGCTTGTAAGGGACAATTATCCCATCTCCTTTCTGAAGGTGAAATGGATTCAGTCCTCTAATACACACATGTTGAAAAGAAAAAAAAAAGACCAGTGAGAGATTGAAGAGACCCATCTTCTTTCATCTCCCTTATAGTTTGTGGTGACCTACACTACGAACAATTTCTGAGGAGTATTAAATGAGATGTGCTGTTGCATTTGTCGACATCTGGCTCACAGAGTGGAAAAAAGCTCTTAATTCTAAATATATTTCCTGGTAGATCAGAAGATTTTGGGACCTGATTTCACTGTGTTCTTTACCTGCGTTGAAAATTCCCTATTGGGCCCCATTGCTATCGAGTTATATATAAAAAGGTGGGATTAATAATAATATATACTATCTATAAAAAGAGATAAAGTAGATTGGCTGAACAGCTTGTTATTGTTATATAAGGTATCTTTGTTGGACAATCTGGGATTGAAAATATCTGAAAAGATTTTAGTGTAAGAGCAGGCTGGTTTTAATGGTGGACAAATCTAAAACTAACCAATTTCTGGCAATGGAAGAGGTATAGTACGCATGGCAGGAACCAAGACATTCACAATCTCCATTGAGTGCAGCTCAGGGTGTGTAATGAAGGAAAAAGAAACTAAGGTCTGTGAAAATAGGGTTGAAGAAGATAAGAGAAGACTAAAGGGGGATGTGATAAGATTCTTCATTAAAAAAAAGGCAAGATGTTTTATATTAGCTCAGATACCAGGGTGTGGGGAAAGTTTTAAGTTACAGGAGGAAAGGGTTCAGCTGAATGCTGAAACACCTTGAACAATAAGATCAGTTTGACAATGCAGACAATTACCAGGGAGGTGGTGGGATTAGCTTTGTTGGATCTTTTCAGATAGATGCTGAGAAGACATCTATCACGGATACTTTAATTTGGATTTTGTGCATAAGGGCTCAATAGTTTAAAACAGAGGTCACCAATCGGTGGTCCGCGAGAAAATTTTGGTGGTCCGCAGTGCATCCGGGTGGGGGAGCTGCTCCGGGATGACCAATGGGCCAGTTCTGTGACTAGAGTTGTCGAATATGGGACCGGTCAGGCAGCTCGTGGTGGAGCTGGAAATCGCCATAGAGGAGGGTATGTGCAACTTGCAACTTTGCAGGTGGTGCAACTTGCAAGTAGTAGCACAGCCCTCGCCGGAACGAGGTAATGTTGCTGTTGCGGCAAGAAGGGTGGGGTCCGAAGCAATGGGTGGGGGCAACCCGCGGCTCTTTCTTCCCCCTGCTATGGCTTCCTGTTGGATGAACCCACCATGGCTGGGCTCACCCTCCCCTCCCACTCACTCCTCGCCTGGCCTGAGATGGGAAGGGCGGGGGATGGTGATTTGCTCCATATTCCACAGCGGGGGCGAAGCTTCATCTCTTACTGGGTCTTACTGGGTTTCTTCCAGCCCTTGTTGGTGCTGTGCGATTGGGAGACACGCGACTTCCTTTCTGCCCCAAGACACTGGCTGGCCTGTAAGTTGAGAACGAGAGAGAGAAAGAGATGAGAGAGATACAGAGAAAGAGATGAGAGAGAGAGAAAGAGATACAGAAGATGAGAGAGAGAGGGAGATACAGAGAGAGAGATGAGAGAGATACAGAGAGAGATGAGAGAGAGAGAAAGATATAGAGAGAGAGATGAGAGAGAGAGGGATGAGAGAGAGAGATCCTGGTGTTTTGTTTTCTGTGGAAAATGGGTCCAAATGGATCTTTGATTGTTTAAGGTTGCAGAAACAGGCAGCCAAGCCAAGTGCCTGAAGGACCCCATCCCATCACTGGGAGTCCAGGCGCTTCAGCAAGTGGTGCACTGGATTCATATTATTGATCCGCGGGATTTAAAATTATGAATTTAGTGGCCCCTGAGGTCTGAAAGGTTGGTGACCCCTGGTTCAAAGGGTTCTTTCCATCTGTAATACAATGCTACAGAAGCTGTCTTAAAGAAATAACATGATTTTTCTTTTGACTTCAATCTATTTGCTGAAATCTACTGTTCTTTTGCGACAGAATGAGCACCTAGAGAAACAGTGGAGAGGAATTTTTGGCAGTACAGAGTTTCCTGAAGAGGAGGCAGTAAATTACATCAGAGAGAAGCCCAAATTAAGACACGTCGCAATCCTGATCTGGAAGGGGGAGGGATGAACAGGTTTAGAGTAATCTCACACGAGAATTTCGAGTAGGTTAGAAGATTATAACTTCGTGTGGCAAGATTCTAGAGTCCATTGGGTGAAAACAAGTGAAGGGTTGGATTTACTGTGTCATCCTTGGGTGTGGCTCTGACAGGTGCTGCTGTTTGGAAAAAGATTTCCAGTTTGGATTTAAATCTGGCTCTGTCGCAATATGCAGGCAGCATAAATGGTGACTGGTGTCTCAAGAGTTGCTACTATCATTCTGTGTTAAAACAGCTACACCTGGTATTAGGTATTTTCGAGATCTAATTCAAGAAGTTTACCATATGCATAGGAAACCTTTCATATTTTGCAAATGGCCTGCCCAATCCGACTCTTATCAGCCTCTAATTACATGTTTTTTTCATAATCTATGGAATCACTTGCCATCAGACCTCCAGCTGGTTCTCCTGTTACACTTTAGGAGGGCCTTAAAATATTTCTGATCGTTTCTGAAATCTTTTAGAGATTTTAATTGGATAGTAATGTTTTATTATAAATATAAGATGCCCACTCAGATTTGATTAGCAGATTCTACACAGAGCAGAGGATTGAACTAATTAACCATTTCCATGATTCCATATATATATATAAGTCCATTAAAAATCCAAATAAAGTTGGTAGTTTCTTAATTATCTTTTCAAACAACTTACCTGATACTTTGGGGGCAATATAAAATTGTAACGGAAAACAATAAATGTGGTGGCCACCAAAGTATGCAGTGTTGGAGATCCCAAGAATAAATAAATTTGTCCATGTAGTAGCTACAAAATTACTCAGCCAAGTATTAAAATACTACACCATGGCCCCAGTCTTTTGAATATTCTAGTACTTCTATGGATTTTAAGATGCTAAACATGTGAAAGTTCTGTTATCTTTGTTACAAATAAGATGCCCCAAGTAACGAGTGGAATCCTAGTGTTCTACTTGGGTTAAAATTAAGATCCTCGTGAATCATATAGTGATGAATGATGGGTGCTTTTGAGAAAGTTGTACATGAAAGCTTGTCACTACCAAAATGGGTTTATTTAAACATTGTTCTTTTTCTATTGATTATTTTTAATTATATTTTTGTTCTGTTAAAGTGCTTTTATATTGTTGGTTGTCAATGTGATATTAGCTACCTGGAGTTACATATTTAATATGGATAACTGTATACATTTTCTCTATATATAAAAATAGTATTTAATGTGTTTTGATGTCCTCAGTTTGCCAAGTACTTTCCTTTTCAGGAGTATGGAACATGGATTATTCATACTTGAGCAGGGTCATTTCATATGATGTCAGTTTGCTAAACAAAGCTAGATCTTATTTGTAAGTCAGGGAAAGTATTGCTACCCACTAATCCCAATGTATAAACCAGTGTGCACAACAGAAGATACCAATATGCTTATTTTGCAAAGGAACAAACAATTAAGGTCTCTGCCTGAAAAAAACTACTCTGCTTGGTGGATATAAGATGCTCTTTGGTTTACTGCAGAAGAATAAAAATCTATAGAGAAAAGGAAGTGGTACAGAATGGCAAAAACTGGAATATGAACATTCCACATTGCAGCATTTTGCTAAATATTCCATTTGTTTATTATTACTGTGTATTAATGTAACCTACTAATATACATGAAACTATACATTTTCTGATTATTTTCTGCTTTTTACTGCTCTAATTCTCAAATTATTTTTAGGTGTGTGGCCTGGCAAAGATAGATAATGGACCTCACATCAGGAATTTTACATATATAGGAGGTCCAATCTTATATTTATGGTGTAATGAATATACCATTGCACCAGATCTCTGTAATGCCAGCTCGAGATGTTACTTTTTCCAGAGTTTCTAAGAAGAAAGCCAAGAGGAAAGAACAGGTATGGTCATTTCTTTCTCCAATTAGGAGACGCAGCTTTATCTGAAGAGAATTTGAGAAGCAAACTTTGTGATCAAAGTTTTCGTATGGAACTGCCTGTATTTTTTCTCTTAAGAGTTTTGACTTTTTAAACACCATATTTTTTGGAGTATAAGGCGCACTTTCCCCCCCTCTAACAGAGGCTGAAAATTAGGGCTCGTCTTATACTTTGAACGTAGCCCTACTCACCCGCCATTTTCACCCACCTGTTCCAGGCTGCAGATCACATTTGCTGCCTCTGCCTGTTCCTCCAGTTTTCAGCAAGACTACAGGGATTGGCACAACAGCTGATTGGGGGTATTCAGGACAATCAGCTGCCTAAACTGAAACTGAAACTGGCTTCAGCAGGAGGGGGAAGTCTGAGGCAGATTTTTTTCCCCTTTTTTTCCTCCCCAAAAGCTGGGTGCGTCTTATACTTCGGAGCGTCTTATACTCTGAAAAATACAGTACCTAAATACTTTCTATATTCTTCAAGAAACTGTTGCAAGTGGAAGTTCTGAAAATAAGCTATTACTGAAAAAAAAAAAAACCTGAAACCTCTCAGCAAATAGTTGATAAGTAATAACCAATATATTTATTGCCAGGAGTTCTATATTTTTTTGTCCTCTGAGAATCTCGGGGTGGGGGGGGAATGTTGGTGAAATCACTGGAAGGTGAAGACTGAGTTTTTCAGCCTATTTTTATACGCAAGAGCTCTTTTGGGAATGGAGGGGTAGGAAAATAGATTTATTAGATTTTAGCAGTTACAAAAAGAGCTCTGTAGACTACAAAAATAGTATATGATGATGAATCACCTTTTTTATGTGATTTTATTGATTGCTAACAAAAGAAAAGAAATATTAACTGCCTTTAGCAGTTGCCTTATCTCTTATTGTTTAGTCTACAACCAGTTTTTATTTGAGTATCCAAGTGATGTGTGCTGAAACATCAAGGACTAGAGAAATCTAGTCTGAATGAGGTTGCACATGGGCTCTTCTCATTTTTTTCTATTGTTCAGCAAACTTTTATAAGTCTAACATGCTATCTTGTAGAATATTCTTGAAAAATATCCATTTTTTACATATTTATATCACACATATATAAATATTAATCTTCTGTCCACATAGACCTCTTTATTTTTGACTGGTTCTGCTCCTCTGCTGGTTCTACTGTGTTCTTACCAACTACATTACGTTACTTCATTGGATTGAGGTCAATTTAGAATCAATACATGTCCAGAAATCCAGTGTTGGAGTTTTAATAACTCTGCTAGGTCTCGTCTCCCATTCTAAACAGCAGTTATTTATAAGGAGTGGCAGTTCTTGCTCCCAGATGTAAAGCAATCACTTTTGCCTCAGTGGTAATTAAGTAAATGGTAATTTAATGGAAAAAATAATACAGAATGTGTAAAAATTCATAACATGAAATTTTTGAGTCAGTAAGACAGCAGTTTTTGATGTATTTCCATCCATGATTGATTGGGAGGTGGTGGGATTATATGTAAGTATAGGCAGTGTCAATTAGCTGGTGACAATTTTCATTCAGAAACAGGAATGTAGGTGGCTGATTCATTGTAGTCTGGTTGCAATTTCTGTTGTCCTATGTACCATTCTAGTGATGCTCTTGCCACTACTGTGATAAGGTCACCTGAATTCCTTTCTTGCACCTTCAAGCACATGTCACAAGTAGCAGCCTATAGAGGCAATAGAAAGAAAAGTTGCAGATGGTCAAGGACCTTTAATGTGAATGAATGTTCTAACAGTTTTTAAAAACTCAAAGTACTAAAACATTTAAAAATGCAACTAAAGTACATTGAAGTGGAGAGGTAAATCTCATCTGTAAATGACATTTTGGTTCCTGGATAACTTACTTAATTATTTCATATAATCCTTAAATAAGATGAGAGATCAATTGAGTCCAAAGGAACTAATCCGCAGGGTAAATTGGTTTAAGTTGTTAGGGTAGTTTCTATATCAAAGATGTATTTTTTTTGTGCATAATTATATGCAAGCTTAAGCAGATCAGCAATGTCAGGAGAGGGGCCATTTCAGGATTTAAAAACTGCCTAGGGAAAACCCACAAACTGTAATTGTCTCTTCTGCAAATCATTGGAGTGCTTTGCCTCCCGAGCAGAATTCTCCTCAAAATAAACATCCCCAGTTTAACTGTTTTTGAACAGTAGCTTGTTTTTTTTTAATTGAAATTGGGAGGGCTAACTACAGATTTCCCAGTATGAAATCAACTTAACTGATAAAAACATTTTTTTTGTTATTGTTTTTGTAGCTTGCTAATTCAACCTCTTTTCCCGCTCTCTGCGGCTTCTCTCAGGCATCTGCTACACCAACCAATCAGGACATTTGCAGGTGAAGTATTAAACTGTGTCATTGCACTAAAACTGATGACAGTCACGATGTCAGAAGTTATGCTATCTTTACAGGAAATCTTGCAGGGCGAATAACAGTTGGTCTTCCAATAAGTAGCCACTTTTCTTATGTTTTCAAATTGCCATATTGAAATATATTAGGAATTGTTGGTAACATAATATTATATTTTTGTACAATACCTAGTTTCTCCCATAACAACAGCTCTGTAAGATGAGTCTGACCTAGGGTGGAAACTTTCACAGTGGATTAAAATGTGGGTCTCCACAATCCGAGTCCAGTACTTGAATCGCTGCACCACAAAACATTTTCGATTCTAAATAAGCTGTTCCAACTATAGCAGAAGTGTTTTGAGCTCAAAATAGAGAGAAATATCACCAAGAACATTTCTCACAAAGTTGGAACAACTCATTTGGAGCTTCAAACATAATGTTTCAAGTGTACTTATTTTACACATCACTACAAGCATACGTAAAATCAACAAATATAAGGCGTCTTTGATCAGGGAATACTTGATATTACAAGAATTAAAAATAAACCAAATGACTACATACACACTACTTTAATGCACATTATGCCGATTTCCAATGTAGAAGTGGAACGGGGCAGAGGTGCATGGAACATATTTTATAGTGGTGAATAAGCTGTCTTTTTTCTCAACAGTCTGTAATACCTAGAAAAAAGCACATAGGGCAGACTTCAACAAATCCTGTCCAGCCATGCTATGCTGTATGCACATGCATATACATGTTTAAATGATCTTGGCATGTAAAAGCATTGTGGCACATGGATTACGCCACCATATTGAATGGCCTGTTTAATTCTGCCTTTTTTTATGTTTGTTGTTTGCCTTACCTCATACTGGCTGAAAATATCATTTCTTCGACAAATTGTATGTACTCTTTAATTTTTTTGTGTGCTTTTTATTCCATTGTTCTGCATGCAGTTCCAGTGCAGTGTGTTCTGAATGTTGTCATCCCAGTCCAGTCCAATCCGCTGTTATCTTGAAAAACCTTGTCTGCCAGAATGCTCCGACTCCGGGGGCCACTGTGACAGTAGCCTGTCAGAATATGGTGGAGGCTTCCAAGGCAAACTCCCATGGGCATGAAGGTGTCTGTGCTCTCCAGTCTAAGAATGACAAATCCAGCCATGCTCTGAAATTCTCCAAGTCTCTCAGTGATATGGATCAGAAGGCTCAGAATACAATTGACAGATTTAGCTGCGTGGAACGAACCTGCTCAGAAGGCAGACTTACCGAAATGCAAGAGCAGTGTTTAAGACTTAACATATGTCATAAGGAGAAGAAACCATTCAGCTTCAGGCCTTTCACTGTTAGCAATTGCAGACTTTCATATTTCTGGTCACTCTCGACCAATTACTCAAGCGCTTCTCTGGCTACCGATGCTCATAGCGCTGTACGTATTCCTCTCCTGGAGGACAAGTACGGCGACGAGAAATCCCCGAGTAAAGATTTGTTGCAGTACCTTTTCTCTTTTTCTCATAGTTCCAAATCAAGCAGTCATGAACTGGATAACAAGCCGAGCTGTCTCCGGCCAGAGAAATCATCCAGTGGTATGGTAGAGAGCACAGGTTTCTGTTCAGATGATATGGGAGATGATGATGTCTTTGAGGACAATTCTGTGAGGCTGAAAATGACCGCGTTGCGGGCACCGCTCTGCTCGGCTGAAAAGGATAATGATCTAGACTGCCCTTCCCAATTGTCAGAAAATTTCCCTCCACTTTCCCCTGTGTCTGTGTCTGGAGATGTCTGCAGGTTGGTTTATGCCAAACCACTTTCTCTGCCCTCTCCCAGGTCTATGGTAACTTGCTCTGCTCTTTTTCGTTTTCTCAACCATTCACTTCAGTTCACACTAAGCTTTATTTTCTTCCGAACTTGTCGACTTTTTTTGAATGTGCAAAGCATTTTGTGTTGTTTTTTTCCCCCTGATGCCATGCTAATCATGTATTTTCCTACATATGTTCCATGTATTGTATGTATAGGAAAAAAGGATATCAAGAGTGTTTTCTTTCTTCCTGCAAGCTTTTTAAAAATAGCTATCTTTGAGAAATATGTTGTGTTTCACATCTTGGAACAACTGAGTTGCTTGCCCCTGAAACAGATTTCAACTTCCCTGGTTCCAAGTACTCTTCAGTGCATAATTGCCTTTTCACCTTTGTGCACATCTTTCTTTTCCAAAAAATAGCCTCTCCTGTTTCAAGTTAATCCTCAATCAGGACAGGTACCCTGCTTGTCTGCATATGCCATCATCCTCCAGAATTCTGGGGCTCTTGAGAAAGAGGGTGGCACCGATATAAAAGTTTCCACTGAAAAGGGCTTCCCTTGTACCCACAATCTTTCAGAGGCCACCTCATCCGCCTCACTGAATTTTCCACAACGTTACTAGTGTAATTCAGGACATTCGATAACAATAGCGAGAAGTGCTATCCCACAATTTGGAATATCCATTTAACTTCCTCTGAACTTTTGGGGATTTGTGGTTCAGCATGGACTCATGGCTACGCTTAGGCAAAGCAAGCTGAGATTGTTGCTTGCTAGTTGCTTTTGTGTGGCATGAAGTTTATAAATGGCTATCCCAGAAATTCCAAGGAAAATATTTTAAACTTCCGTCAACATTTTAAAATGTTGAAAATTCAATTTTCATATTATATGGTAGAATAATAGTGATTTAAAATAACCAATTTTCCATGACTTAGGCACATCATTCTCATTGATGAAGCCCAGCAATACGTAAAGCCCCATTCGCCTTGTTAAAAAGTTAATAGCAATGTCCTTTTTCTGTCCTTTCTCCTACAAATTTTTGTTTGATTGTTTTGGTCTTCTAACTAGAGAGAAGCAAGAAGCCTACTTGAGTAGTTATTTTAGACTCTGATCACATATCGTCTCAGATAATGTATTATTTTTTGATACTGCGTTTTTCCAACGAGACATTTTTCTAGTTTAGACTACAGTTGTCTTTTCTTTCCCCTAATAAATTGCTATGTTCTTGTCATAGGATATGCCATTGTGAAGGAGATGATGAGAGCCCATTAATTACTCCCTGTCATTGCACAGGAAGCCTTAATTTTGTCCATCAAGCTTGTCTGCAGCAGTGGATCAAGAGCTCAGACACCCGTTGCTGTGAACTCTGCAAATACGAATTCATCATGGAGACCAAATTGAAACCTTTAAGAAAAGTAGGTCCTGGAATGATACTATAGAGTCAAACATAATCATGAATTTCCTCTTTAGCACAGATTATTGCTATTTATACATTTAAATTTTAGATTACAATAGTAGGCGCTGTTGTGAATCTTCACATTTAAAAAAAAATAAACCAGGGTATTGTGAAGCAAGGTAGAACATTAAGAGGCTCTTTGGGTTAAAATAATGCTTTTGAGTCCTAAGGATATTCTTTCTAAAAACATAAATGAGAGATAATAATTATCTCTGTTCATTTGGAAAGGTGACCATCTGCCCAGAAGAAAGAAGCAAACTGGGGTGACAGTAACTGTGGGACAAGTAAACAGAGTTTTGGGAGCAGTTGTACCTATTGCCTCCGATAAATAGCAATAGCACTTAGACTTATACACTGCTCCACAGAACTTTACAATTTTACAGAGAGTCAACATATTGCCCCGAACAGTCTGGGTCCTAGTTATTTTATGACTGGGCCACATCATGGTTGCAGATATTTGCAATGATATTTGCGTTTGTAAATTGGAAGGAGCTATTTGGGCATCAGGTCTAGCCCCTGCCTAGCGTAGATATCTGCGAGAGAAAAAGGATAATTCCTAAACCATTTGTGTATGTCATCATTTCTCTGCATATGATTGAATTTCTTTTTCCAAGGCTAAATGTTTTCAGTTCAACCATTTTATCATAAAGCTTAGATTCTAGTTTTCTGATCACTTTCATTGTCTTTGAGTTTGTTCCAGTTTATATGAACCCTTTTTAAAGTAGAGTGTTCAGAATTTGGTACAATACTTGCATTGGCAACTGACCAGTATAGAATAATATGGACTTATTTTCCTATCATCTGAAAACCATACTTCTGTTTATAATAGCGTAACTTTGTGTTTATCTTGTTATTAAGTTTATACCATGACCTTCCATTTGAAGACATGAGGTAACTTACACTCAATTCAGCACTATTACCAAACAAGATAATCTCCATGAATTTTTTTTTCTTTCCTGTGTGCATAATTTTTGCATTTGTTTTTATAAAAATCATTTTGTTT
>JANHJO010002081.1:0-13788 GCA_032468235.1 Pseudoxyrhopus heterurus | reverse complement strand
CACATACGCACGCAGTAGACTCACGGTCATTATTTCTTTGTGTCCTCCTTTTCATTGTAAAAAAGTTGGTCACCTTACCAATAGGAGCTGAGCATAAGCAGCCCCTGCTGGCATTATTACCTCAGTCACCACTGCTGAGGTAACCACAAATTATGCACATGGCGAAGCTTGTGTTTGGAGAAGGTGAGGGAACACTTCAGGGTCAGCTCAGCTTAATATAAAATTAAACAACCTTGGCTATGGACTACAGATGAATCCAAAGAAGCCTCTTGAGGTCATTTTAAGGAACAGCAATCCTTCAGTCCACAGTTAGGGTGTGAGCGAGTTAAGGGAAATATTTTCTCTGAAATGATATCCTCTTCATTTACTAAACTCGCCACCATAGAACTGTGAGCCTATTGGTCTGTTTCAAGTACAAGTATTTCCAGAAAAAAATAGTACATTTTTTAAAATGGAAATCTGGAATCTGAGTGCATTGGATAAATTAGAAACATACATACATACATAAATAAATAAAAGCCAGCCCTCTCATTTAGTAGAGTAGTTTCACATTTTGGACCTGAAATGCTCAACTGCGTTTGGACACATTTTTTTATTATTTAGACCAATTTGGCAAGCGCATATATTTTAAAAACCTCATTCAAAGCACATGAGACAGTTTTAGGCCACCTGTAGCTTCTTCTAGTGTTACTCAGGTGTTCTGGAGGCAATTAAGAAGTCTCTCCGCAATACTATTATACTAGCACAATGAAGGTAGTTCGTACGATTATAAAAATTAATTTTACAAATCTTTATCTCTGAAAAAAAAACATTTTAAAGAAATGTTTTATTGATTTACACAAGCAAAGTTACAAACTTTTTTTTTTTCTATATCTGGAAAATTTAGCTAGCATTAGAAATACATAATGCACAATTGCTGTACATGTATACCAAAACCAAAAATTGGACATTCTAATGCAAAAAAGAAGATAGTGAAAAATGAAAGTATTATACTGTAAGTATATATAAATATTATATTTGTTCATGAAACATACAAGAACATATATATATATATATATATTTCATTTTTCTGAAAAACTAAGAAAAAAATGCCATGTGCTCAGGAAAAAAATTGAGGAAGGGCAACTCCAACTGATACCCTTTCCAGACTTTCAGACTCATGGAAAGTCCTGAGGCAATAGAAGACTTTATAGGATACAAGCTTTGGCAATTGGCTTCTGCTGATTATATTTTGCTGAATGGTATAATTGAAATTCCAACTATTTTAAATGAGATAAGTTCAATCCTTTCTTCTTCAGCTCATGAGCTTACCCCAATTCGAAAACATAAGCAGTGTTGTAAAAACAGTACATACCGTGTCACTTAAATTCAAAGACAATTTGTATTACTCTTACTTCTTACATTGAATCCAAGCGATTGTCTTTAAATTCTTTAAAATGTTAGAAAATGACTTGGGATTTGTACTTGATAAATCAGCTTTGAAGTGTGCATGATGTAACTATTAAACTGATTTTGGAAATTTATCAAGAATTAGTTATAGGCTATACTATAGCCTTCAAATATACTAAGCAAACATTTTTCTAAATTTTGTTGGAAAAGATAATTAAATTAATATCTATTCCCATCTGTTAGCAATGGACATTTACTTGTTCATCTTGATTGAAAGTTGTTGTTTTTTTAAAAAAGGGAAAACATCTTAGTATATTGGGCAATTAATGCTAAGACAGCTTTATTGTTCAGTTTTGTCAAATCATGTAATACAATCATGTATTGGGCCTAAGGGGTGAAGATGCTCACTTGGAAAGTTGAGAGTTCAATAGGGCGCAAAGAGAAAACGTCTGCTGCAAACTCCGTGTAGGCATCAGGAAAGGCATCTACCCAGTAAATGCTCAGCTCCATCCAGTCCCCCCGATTCCACCCCAAATAAAGAGATTGCAGGGTTGTACAAAGAAAAAAAAAAAGTAAAATAGGACAATAGAAGAAATTAAATTAATTTTTGTGACCAGGATTATTACTGAAAAATACTGGAAAACTGCATTGTTCTTTCAGTACAATTATATTTGAAGGTGTAGAAAATAGTATTGGTTGAGAAATTAAGACAGCACCGAATACATTTGGACAGTTCTTTAATTAAAGATAATTTTAATCTCATTTGATCTCTATCTTTTAATTCATATTAGCAAACTTTTAATATAGGTAGTCCTTACAACTATTTGTTTAGTAACCATTTAAAGTTACAACAGCACTGAAAAAAGTGACTTTTTCACACTTAAAACCATTGCAGTATCCCCATGGTCATATAATCAAAATTTACAGGCTTGGCAACTGGCATGTATTTATGACGGTTGCAGGGTACCAGGGTCATGTGATCACCTTTTGCAATCTGACAAGCAAAGTCAATGGGGAAGCTAGATTGACTTAACAACTGTGTTATTAATCTAACAACTGCTTGTGATTTACATGTGATTCCTTTAACAACTGTGATAAAAAAGATCGTAGCATGAGGCAAAACTCCCTTAACAACTGTCTTGCTGAACAACAGAGCTTTTGGGCTCAATTATGGTTGTAAGGACTAGTTGTGCATTATTTCTGCTACATGAAACTTCTGGGGTAGGTATAAGGAAAATGAATTTTTAAAAATTGAATTTTTGCTTTTGTATGATTTGTTTTACTTTGTTGTTCTCTTATATTTTCTATTGAACATTTTATATTTTCTACTGAAAAATATTTTCAAATATTTTTATTTTTAAATAAAATTTAATAGTAAATAATAAAATGAAATATTTCACTTCCCCTTTCCCACCCATGGCTTCTAAAAGTTGTCCTGTTCTGTCTGAACTGTTGCCTACCTGGATGGTAGCTTCCATTTTCATTTTATCTTCATTCTTCCTTCTTTCTCCCCTTCCCTTACAATCACAAAGTACACAGATGATTGACAGTTTATGAATGTAAGGGAAGAAGAGTAGGATGCTTATCCTTTTGATTGTAATGGTATCTCATCAAAAGAAGAAAAGTATGTTCAGATAGGGGATAGAGATTGTAACAGTGAGCAGGAAGTTGTTCAGAGGACAGAGCAAAAAGGGAAAATACCCTGTTTCTCCGACAATATGACCCACCTCAAAAATAAGCCCAAGCCTAATTTTTTTTGCGGTGGCTAATATACGCCCTACCCCAAAAGTAAGCCCTAGTGAAGGAGTGGGTGTGGCCAGCACAGGAGGCAGCCCTTCCTGCAGCTCAAGGAGGCGATCCTCCTGCACCTCAAAAGAAAATAAGACCCTGTCTTATTTTCTGACAAACACGGGTAATTATCGGAGAGATGTAAAAATGGAAGTATAACCTCTCACCCCATTATGAATTAAAAACAGCTGTGTAAAAGCAAGAGAAAATGAGGATGAATTTCTAATACTGCACTTTCAGGAAGGACAATTGGCTATAGTTGCCTCATTCTTACAGTAGCCCCAGATGTAACTACCCACACTGATCCCCCAGTCATTATTGGGACCTGCTGCTCGGCTCACTTTTACTTTACAAGTCTCATTCTCCAACACAAATTCTTGTTTTCCTAATGTGATATGAATCTGGTATTTTCTTTCTTTCTTTTGGAAGAGATACGTTCAAGTCTTCTGAATCAAGTTTGGGAGCTTTTCTTTGTCTCACCGACCTGAGTCTCGACTTCAGTTGGATTTTCCCGACGGAGGGTTGGAAGTGCCGTATGTTTACCCACTTCCTTACCCGGGGCAAACTGGGCTTGAGGCAGCCCAGTCTGCTGCTCTGCAGAGACAGTTGGCATTACTTTGTGTTCCGATATTCTATCAGTGAGATTCTGTTTATTTGGCTCCACCTGAAGGGTCCTCTCAAAGCAGCATGGTTTCGTTAAGTCAATTCCAGGTGCTCTGGGAACCCAACAAGGGGGCAGCATGCTGGATGTCAACTGACCTGAAAAACTAATTGGTTTTTTAGCCTGATCCACATGAGGCAGTAGGGAATGGTTGGGTTCCAGAAAATCCATGTCTGTAAAACTGCCCACCTCTTCATACACAGGTTCTGACTCGTCTGGTTCCTGCTTTTCTGTATCTTGATGCATTTGCATTGGCTGTAAGGGGTCAAGACAGAAAGTGTGAGATTTGTTCTTGGGGCTCGAGGGAAAAAAAGGGGGGGAAAGATTCTGTGTTCATGATAGGCTGCTTTGACTTTGGGGCCTCAGTTCAGGATCTTATTGTCCAGGCTGTCAGTGTTCCATTGAAGCTTCCCCATTTCCCTTATTATTCAGAGACAAAGTCCATCCAAAACCTTTATTGGGAGAAGCCATGTTGGCACATAACCGGGGAATCCCGAAACTGATGGTTCAGTTTTGTTTCCCACAAAAGAATCATAAACCCAACCCCACATCTACACATCATAAATCACATTGTCCAATTACTCTTCTCCACTTGGCGCCAATTCTTCTTTTTCCGGTTGCCAGCTGCATATCTCTGCGACCTTGACCTGGTCAACTATTTGTTATGACTACTTTTTCTCACTAAGACATTTCACTACTGTATGGCAGTTAAGAAGCCTACATGATTGTGCTTCTAATACTGACAAGAACCTGATGAGAAAATTACCATGAAAAAGTCAACTATCTTTCAAACATCTTTCAAACAAAACAGGCTTCTTTTTTGCCTATCTTTTCCACCAGCTGGATGCCTAAACCTAGCAAGCCAAGATGGCACCAGGAGACCAAAGCAACACCACAAACTGCTCCATTATCACCAACTAAAAACCATCTGTTCAGCTAAGCCATTCAGTCATTAAAGATACCTTGAATTCTCCATATAAAGTATCCATAAAAGCATTTGAAAACTGGCAATAATTAAGCATCTCTTCATATTTAGATCACTATTCCAATTCTAAACTTGAGAAAAATCCAGGTATCTCCTGGATTTACAAATGGACATTTTGTCTGATCAATATCCTATATTCACAATCATTTCTAAAGCTTAGCTAAAATGGTGGACCAGAATACTCTCTATCAAAGACTTATTAAACCAAGAACCAGGCTGTCATTTTCATGATGGATACTAAACTGAAAGAGATTTTCAGTCATCAAATGATATTGCCCAGATGACCTGCTTGATTGAAAATGTATTGAGGAAGGTTCCTTTAATTGTAGACCCATTTGGGTGGCCTTTTAAAAAAATTTAATAGACTTCAAAGAAAAAAGACGTCTAATTCACTTCTAATATCCTTGAGGATATTATAAGAGATGTTTTTTATGGCTTCCATTAATATCCTCAGTAATGAATTTTTAAGTGTGAACATTTTCTAATACTAAGTGCATAGTCCTCATTCCATACACACATATTCCACTACTGTCATGAACTTGAAGAATCCTTTACAGAGAAGAGTACAATTTCATGAGCTAGAAGCAAGTTCTTCCTGAATATCCTGAGTTTCATCTCAGAGTACATTCTGGATAGGCCCCATTGCCAGACAAGAAATGTATCCATATCACTTCTTAATCCAGTTGAGACTGAGAAATCTATTAGGATGATCTGAGGGTTCCTAAGAAGCCTTGGAGAATATATGTGGAGTTTCCTAAAAATCTGGCCAGCACTTGTCTCAGTTGCCTCTTCAGTCTCTGGGTCTTGACACAATCATTCCCAAGACACCACTTGCTATTCACCAACCCAAAGGAGGAAATGATGCCTGGAACACCAGTAGAGAAACACTAGAAGTGAACCTGCTAGAATATGGATATCTGTTCTTGTTAAAACTTTTCTGATAAGGGATAGAAAATTATCCTTATAGAAAATTCTCTGTGAGAAACCAAAGCTGAGCACCTTTGAACTTTTCACAGTTCAGTGACTCGTTCAGCAGCACTAAGTCAGTTAGGGGAGGAAAGACAATTCCCTTCTTCTTAAATTTATCTTTACACTTACATGGGATCTGGGTGGGTGGAATAGACTTGCTGGGGCATGGGAAAACCCACATCCCAAAGGTGGGACCACTTTTATTCTGTTAATTATTTTAATATCACATTGCTTTATTTTTTATACATTATTCTTATTCATTTTAATAATTTTTTGTTATAGTTAGTAAATATACCGTATATACTTGAGTATAAGCCCACTAAGTATAAGCCGAGGTCCTAATTTTACCCAGGAAAACCGGGTAAAATTATTGATCCGAGTATAAGCCGATCAGCAATAATGCGCGCTTATACTCAAGTCGGCTTATACTAATCAGCTTATTTTCGGAGCTAAATTGATCTGCGCAAGCATCAATTTAGGCCCGAAAATCAGCTGATTTAGGCCTGAAAACGGGGCGAGTTAGGCCCGAAAATCAGCCTGTTTTTGGGCCAAAATCGGCCCATTTTCGGCCTCAAATCAGCTGATTTTGGGGCCTAAATTGATGCCCGCACAGTGCGCTTGGCGCGCGCTGCGCATGCATCAATTTAGCCCCGAAAATTAGTTGACTCGAGTATAAGCCGAGTGTGGTTTTTTCAGCCCTTTTTGAGGGCTGAAAAACTCGGCTTATACTCGAGTATATACGGTACATTTAGTTTTGGCCTGAACTTGTCTATTTTTGGGGAATATGTCCTCCAGAATGCTTCTTGAAGGCCAACTCTGCTCGTGGAAGCTCTTAACTGGTAAAGTTTAAAAGCCACATTTAAACAACAATCCCTTTTAAAGATTTCAGAGGAGGACTAACATAGTGACCTCATTTGAGGGGGGAAGGCTAACATTTTGGGTGGCCATTTTCGCACGGGAGGGGGGGAACTTCAGGCACCATCTAAGGCAAGAGGGAGGTACATAGAGATAAGCCACTAATGGAGGCTTATTTTAGCCTTTGCTTTACTGAAAGAGCTCAACAAAACGCACCACTCCAAAATTAAGACTTTGCTGCTGGATTTGGTTATCGATGTGAACATCTGGGGGGGGGGGAGGAGGACACAAAAATGGGGCCCTGGAACGAGATTTCCAGACGCACTTCAACCATTTTTGTGACAAATTAGTGCAACCCAGCACACTGTTTGGGAAGCATGGTTAGCGCCTGCAAACTTAACAAGGAAACCCACTTACCTACTGTGGTTAGTGTTAAATCTGAATCACAGCTCTTCGTTTTGGCTCTTGAGCTCTCCTCCAGGAAATCAGGGCCATCTACATTATTGTCTAGGTTCACGTCATAATCGCATTCTGTTTCTGAGCCCCTGGTAGTGTCAGGTAAATCTGAGTTATCCATCGAAAATTCGTCTCCGGTACTGTCTATTGAAATTGTCTCGGCAAGCTCCACTGATGTTGGTTCTATTTATTCAACGGGAATGTATTTTAGGTATGTGTTTGTGTTATGGTTTTTTTTTTGTTTTCTTTAGATTAAAAAAAAAACATGCTACATGCACAGTTTTAAAAACAATTTGTTTATTGTTAACATCCCCGGCCCCAAAATAATTGGATTCAAGGTCTGTGAAACATAAAGTTAATTAGTTCTAGAGAGACATCAGATAATAGGGTAGGTAAATTGGTAGTAAGAATGGACTGTTTTAAGCAATGGGATGCAATTTTAGCCCTGCTGTGGTTAGAAGGAAGATAATAACAGTATTTATAACAAAGAAGAAGAAAAGTTCATCCAAAGCTGTTATCCCTTCATGTAGTTACATTTTTCCACAATGCCCCAACCATCACTTCCTTAACTCTACCGGATTAATTCCCTTGCTTTGCTAAACATTGGGAAATTCAGAATTCCTCTAACACAGACAAAATTCAACACAATTGAAAGAATGCTTAAAAGGGAAGTACAGGTGGTCCTCGACTTACGACCACAATAGAGCCCAGAATTTTCCATTGCTAAGCGAGACCTTGTTAAGTGAACTTTCCCACATTTTATGCCTTTCTTGCCATTGCTGTTAAAGGAATCACTGCAATTGTTAAGTTAATAACACGGGGTTGTTAAGTGAATCTGGCTTCCCCCATTGATTTGGCTTGTTGGAAGGTCACAAAAGCGGATCACATGACCCCAGGATACCGCAACTGTCATATATACAAGTCAGTTGCCAACTGCCCAAATTTTGATCCATGGGGATGCTGCAATGGTTGTTAAGTATAAAAAAAGGTCATAAGTCAACTTTGGTCAGTGCTGTTTTAAGTTCTAATGGTCACTAAATGAACTCTTGTAAGTTGAGGATTGTGGCAGAATGCATTTGAATGACAGGGCAGGTGCTTTTAAGATCTGGAGTCTTCTTGGAAGATAAAACTGCATAAGATAACAAAGCTGCATGTTCAGCACATCAAAGCTAGACTGAAACTGTTAACAAACAAGATATACAAGGATCCCTTTGAGTCAAGGTTGACTCCTAGTGATTATTTATTTGAATTTATTAGCTGTTCAACTCCAACGGACCCCAAATCACATAATCATGTCCAAAGCACTGTCTTCTTCTACCATGTTTATCTGTCTTCTTCTACCATGTTTATCTGTCTTCTTCTACCATGTTTAGCATCAACTGTCCAGTCTAGTTCACAATCCTAAGGTTTTCTGGCTGTGTCCTATCCAAGAATTGTCCAGATCTGATCCTGTTGATCAATGTTTTAAACTAACAGACATTCTCCCAAGGGGATCCATGTAGCAAATGCTCTCCATCACTTCACTGGGATGCTTACATACACTATGTGCTGCCTAAATGAATATGCATCTCCTTTCATAAGAATCCAAGGTGGCCAAGAGAAAGCTTGGAAGAATCAAAGATGTCTCTCTGTCTTATTGTATGATGTCGTTCCCGTGTCAGCTGTTTCCCTACAGGTGATGGGAAGCCTCTAAATTTGCACATTTCCATCCCCCCTTTTCTTGTTGGCCCAGGAAAGCATGGCTTCATTTGAGATGAAAGAAAGTGATAATGTCCCTTTGACATTACCAAACTGTCTTATTGACTATCCCACCCAGTGGGAAGGCAGAGAGCTTAAAGCATTCACTTCTTCACAGAATGTGCTGTTTTCCTAAATCAGTTTCCATGAATTATGAATATTGGGACTGAAAACAAAGTTCTATACCATCAGTTTATTTCTGTTTCACGTCTCATCACATCATGCTCATCATACCACAGAAGAAATGTATAGCTAGAGCCCCCAAACTTCAGATGAGACTCTAAGAGTTGCTACCACATAGTCAAATTACATTGTCAGAAGCGGGGAAATGCAGCATCTGTCTGTCTATCCAAATCTATCTATCCCTATCATCTGTCTGTCTGTCTATCTATCCATATATGCCTGTCTGTCTGTCTGTCTGTTTATATTTATAACTTGGCTTTTACAAAGGAAAATTCAAGAACGAAACCAAGAAAAAACATTAAGAGAAACACACGTTCCAATAAAAATATTTTAAAAGCATAACAAGCTATAAAGTTGAAAGACAAGCAAGTATGGAAAGAGATTTCTGCAAAGAGATTGTGCATGAAGTGACAGCATGTGTACTCTAAAAGTTAAATGACAAAAACAAAGGACAAAAGCGAGCTTTTGAAAAGTAAATAAAGCTAAAGGACAGCTTTCTGAGATAAAGGACTCTGAATGATGGACATACGGTAGTGAAGGACATCATACTTCTAAGCCATCAGAAGACTGAAAACTGGAGTCCTACCGACTCTAAGCCATCAACCCCTGACCAGAAGTAGTTGTCCAACTATTAACTTTGGCAAAATCTAAACATATGTTTGACTATTCATCCAAATTCCTTCCTTCCTTCCTTCCTTCCTTCCTTCCTTCCTTCCTTCCTTCCTTCCTTCCTTCCTTCCTTCCTTCCATCCATCCATCCATCCATCCATCCATCCTTCTCCCTCTTTCCCACCCTCCCTCAGGGCAAGAGTTCAATAAGACAAAAAAAATCCTTAGGTGATGTTATTTTTTTAAAAAAATAACATAATGAGTGATCCATGTTGGTGAAAGAGAAGACTTCTAGTTATTTTTGAAAGAGTTATATAGAGAAAAAAAAATTGAAAAAAGAACATTACATTGAATCTTCTACTATACAGCAGACAGAATTGGAGGAACCAAATTATGAGGCCAAAATAGTAATGGGGGAAAAAAATCAGAAACAAAAATCAATACAATGTAGTATGTTTCAAAGTAATTTAAGAAAGTCAGGAAAGCAATATCAGAATCTAGCAAACAAAATTTATGAAAGATGATAGATAGATGATAGATAGACAGACAGACAGACAGATATTGTATCTCTCTATGGTTTGCATTAGAATATTATCTATATCTATCATCTATCTATCATCTATCTATCTATCTATTCATCATCTCTCATCCATCCATCCATCTCTGTCTGTCTGTCTATCTATTCTATCTATCTATTTCACCTTTTAGTTACCAATCAATCAATCAATCAATGAAGTTGAATGGATAATGTGGATAGATGGCCCAAAGTCACCAGAGGCACAAAAGTTAATAAATTAAATAAAATAAATAAATTTTGAATAAAAAGCTAGAGTTAAAAAAATTAACTTGATCAAAATTAATGGTAAAGAAATGACAATTAAATTTATTAAAATTCACCTTTGGTCACATAAACAATAAAATTTGTGATGAATTTTGGAAGGAATCTGACCATGAATACTATACCAGATTTCCACATATCTTTCCATATGTAAATTCCTGGATAGAAATGAATCCAGGACAGAAACGCATAATATTTCCAATCATTTCCAGTCATGGGACTTAAGTCAGAAAACCATTTCCATGCAGTTCTTATCTTCACTAGACATTGAAAAATTGTATTATTTTCTTAAGACCATTAATATCTCATAACTATGAATAAGTGCATTTACATTTTACTTTTTGAAGTTTTGATTTTGTTTCAGCTGCCTAAGATAGTTTTCTTGTCCCAAGACCACAGTTCTTAATTTTGAATGCCAAGTCCAACAAGCATTGATCATACACATGTACAATTCAGCTCACCCACTCATAACATGTTTGATTTTAATAAAGAATCACAATTTGTAATGTAGTCAAATATTTATGACCCAGGAAAATTTATACAGCCCTTACTGCTTTCAGCTTTTATCATCATTGCTTAGAAATTCTTTATCTTATTCTTGAAATCTAAAAATCTGGAAAGACTTTATTATTATAAATTATTGTTAAAAATTGCTGCATGATTGTCTATGCATTTATTCAGAAGTCAGGGAATACTATCTATTGAGTTTATTCTCAGATACATAGAGTTGTAACTTTAAGTGAATTTATATATTATTTCATCCTTTCTGCTCTAACGTGATCAAGTTCCAAATATATTGGTGTCTCTTACACCTGTGGTTTCAGCACTGGCTTCCAAGTGTGAAATCAGATAATTATGATTTAAAAAGTAGACCCTAGGTATATCTCTCAAATAACTGTTTCTCTTTATAACATACTAGCCAATAACCTGGCGTTGCGCAGGTATTTATTTATCCCAATCCTGTATTAGACAGGAATGGTGATGTGAAGTGGCAACCTAAGTGTGGAATGGCTGTCCTCCCTCCTTCCATTAACGTCGCCCCAATTCCTGAAGAAGCAATGGCAAGAGCAACTTCTCCCTCAGCCCTGATTTCGGCAACAATTAAATTAGTTAAAAACGTTTTCCCTGTCCCCCCAGAAGCATCAAGAAATGTCATCTCTGCATGACGTATGTCGTGTTGGTCTCGTAGTGGTGCAGGCAGGCCCCGTTACAAACGCCCACTTGTGGAGTACTGTGAAGCCATTACCATGGCAACTCCATTGCAATGCAGGCTGTATCTTCACAAAACACACATCCCAAGGAGTCAGAACACACATCCCAAGGGGTGTTAGGGGTATCTTACCCCACAGTATTTGTTTCCAGAGAGTAAGTCATCTGTGTACCAAGTTTGATTGTAATTGCTTGAGGCATGAATCAGGTGATCCAGTTTTTAAAAGAGTATTAATGGTGAAGCAATACTTAAATGTTTTTTATGACTTATTTTTAATGCATTCTGGATAAGGTATTTCTTTCTTTCTCCAACTTTCTTGTTGATTAAAAAAGGAAATTAAGACGTTGGTTGCAAAAATGTGTGTTTGATATTGATACGTGTTTTTCTCTTGTAGTTTCTCCATTGCAAATTTAAATGCATACTTTTCTCTCCTCTATTCTGGGCACTCGACAGATCCATGAACTGTGCTGTATTAAACACAGTTAAATACTAAGCAAAGTAGTGTTTTCATTTTTCAAACCTACTTTGGCAAGCAGGAGAGCCCTATAAAAATAAACATAAATAGAGTTTGCAAAGTGCTGCTCAGCCATCAAGCAGAACAAATGAACCTCAGATATTGGAGGCTTTAGTTCATGCACATTGTGAGTAATTCCAAATAAAATGTAAAAAAGACTGGTAAACTGTTGACATTGTGGTCCTGTGTTTTTACTCAGTAAAAAGTAAAACCATTGTCAATAATTGGGCTTGCTCCCAAATACAGAGGTACAAAATTACCCCAGAGACAACTAAGGAGGGCCACCATTAACCAAAAGAACCTGCACCTCTCCATTGCTTTCTCCCCATTCATTCCTTAAGGGTCATTCCTTCTTCCTTTCCAAACCTATAAGTTTCACTATAACAGCAAAGTATGTCACATGAAGGCAGGGACATTAACATGAATACATGAACAGTGCATTTTCCATGTCTGATAGAAGCTTTGGGGATTTGGGTCTGTGTTCCAGGAAGCTGCCCTAAAGGCTTATCATTATGGTAATTGGCCATATAGACTTCTGCCGAGTGTCCACTAACGTTAGTGTATTATTCTATCAGCTCCTGAGATGAAGGCATTGATGCCTTTCACATGCAGAATAAATCCCATACCAGTACTGCCCATGCCTTTAGCATTCTGATGAAACAGGAAAGCATGGAGACAAATAAAAAGCAACAAGGCACTTTCAAGCTGCTCTTTATGACTACAGAACCTAGTTCGGTCCCTCCCAATGCCTCGGGTACAGGCAGAATGTATGGCAATCTCTCTGTGTCTTTTTCTCTCTGTCTTGTCTCTCTGTGTCTGTGTCTCTGTCTGTCTGCCTCTCTCTGCCTCTATCTCTGTCTCTCTCTTTCTGTCTCTGTATATCTGTGTCTGTGTCTGTCTGTCTGTCTGTCTCTCTCCCTCTATCTCTGTCTCTGACTCTGTCTTTCTCTGTCTCTCTGTCTCTGTCTTTCTCTCTCCATCAGTAAACAAAAATCTCTAATCAATGCCAAACTTTTTAATGAGCAATGGAAAGAATGTGAAAGACTCATTTACTCCAGCTTTGAAGTGCCCCTTCACCCCACTCCCATCTTTCTATAAAAACTACAAAGCAAATATAAGAAAGATTGACCAAAATCTCATGCACCGCAAATCCTAGAGCTTGTGATGTAGTAAGGCTTACTAAGTGCATGGGAATCAAACCAAAAACACAGAATTACACCAAAGACGTTTGCTTTGGTTCAGGAGGGGACCACCCAGGACCACTTGTTCCATCCACAGAATGCTTGTTATACTCTTATTAGGTTTGTACCCAAATAGCAATATATTTACCCTATTTGCTAGATTTATTTACTACTTTTATATTGAACAACACAAGATGGTCTCTTCCTCCTCCTCCAACAACAACAACAACAGCCAGTGATGGCTGAGAAAGTTTGATTGTCCCAAAGTTGCTAAGTGAGCTTCTATGCCCAAGAAAGGATTAGAATTCAGTTTCCCAGTTTCCAGTTCAAAACCATTATATTAGAGTAACTCTCAATATTTTTTCACAATATCCCTTCTTTCTTTCCTTCCTTCCTGCCTTCCTTCCTTCCTT
>JANHJO010002080.1:157475-175752 GCA_032468235.1 Pseudoxyrhopus heterurus | reverse complement strand
GGTAATCCACAGCTACAATACCTTTACTTTCCAGATTGAGTCCGAGCGTCCACTGTTCTGAGAATCCCGGTTGCAAGCTGATTCAGGTTTTGACTTAACATTTTTGGTCTCATACCCCTGAACATTCACTTAAAAAGGACCACATTTTATCCACCTCCCATCTTATCCCGAGACATCTTTCTTACTCCAGAAGGCTCACTTATTTCCTGCATGTCGGAACTCCACTCCTACAGCTATGTGTGGACCCCCAATACTGTAAAGATCTGATCTCAATGTTCCTCTAGTCTAGAAAGTCAGAAGTTGCGTTCAACCCAACTTGCTTAGCTTTTTTGCCTTAGCATGTTTGTGTGAACCCAGTCACCGTGGCTGATTTGTAACACAATACATTATAAGATTTGACTAAAACAAGGATTCTATTCACATGTGTTGTGTAAAAGCACCATAGAGATGCCATGTGGGTACCTCTGCATCTTGTTTATGACAGGCAGCTACCTAGTTCAGGAGCTCTTATGCAGACCACGAGGTGTTTTGCAAAGAATTTGAATGCCACTTCTAGTGAAAGTGCTGACAGGTAGTCCTCAACTTACAACCACAATTGAGCCCAAAATTTCTGTTGCTAAGTTAGACATTTGTTAAGTGAGTTTTGCCCCATTTTATGACCATTCTTGCCACAGTTGTTAAGTGAATCACTGCAGTTATTAATAAAACATGGTTGTTAAGTGAATCTGGTTTCCCCATTGACTTTGCTTGTCAGAAGGTTGCAAAAGGGGATCACATGACCATGAGGATGATGCAATGTTCGTAAGTGTGAAAAATGGTCATAAGTCACGTTTTTCAGTGCCATTGTAACTTCAGTCACTAAATGAACTGTTGTAAGTCGAGGACTACCTGTATTGTTTCCAAATGCATTTTTTTGGCCCTCAAGTCTTTCTGAGGTGGAAATGTGTCTATATGAGTTTGTGTAAATAGGTTTGATCACGTAAGCATTACGTAGCTGCAGTATCTCTCAGTACCAGAGATCTTTCTTGTTTCCAATTCATGATTTTTAGTATGAAAAGTGTTTTCATTCAAAAGCTCAAGAGCTATCTTTCGTTAGGTAAATTCATTCATAAGAACCATGAGGAAACTTGAAAGTTATCAAAACAAGCATTAAAACATTATTGTCAGACAAAAAGAAATACAAACAGAATGTGGATAATCAATCTTTTATTTGTATATTTCAAATTTTTATTTAATATGCAGTTCTATGTATCTACACTGGATTTCTATATTTGGAGTTTTTTAATTACCAAAGACCTCAATGTCTTTGTGACGTTTTCTATAGTTGTTTGATGTATTTTTGCCATTGGTATCCTAGGGTTTTAGCCATTCATAGATGGTGGCCTTATAATGCTTGTAACTGTCTTTTTCTGCTATACAATCCTCACAGATGGCCAAGAACAAAGAACAATATATAAAGTTGTACTCTTTCTGTGATGTTATTGGCCTAGTTAATAATATTGATTAATCCATCATGCAAATTTGCTTTAGAATCTTTTACTGGAGACAGGCCTGTGGAAACACCACGTGCATAAAATGAGACATATTTATGGGAGTGATCTAAGACAGCACCTAGCTGGCCTTGAATAATTTTGAAGAAAAATCAGCTTGGTCAGATAGAATTTGGATCATTAGGAGGCTGGCTTGGGAAATCCAAAGTATTTTCCAGAAAATAATGACAAACCACTTCTATTTTGTTCTTGAGAAAACAATATTGGTTTATTGATGTTATTACAAGCCAAATACAATTTGAAAGAAACTTGAGACTTTAGCAACGTTGGAAGAAATGTCCTTCTGGGTTCTGTTCCAAGTGGGAAAAAGACACTGGAAGCGTGGTGACTGCTTGGAAAGATGGTTTATTGGTGGACAGGACCACATGGCTTGGGTTCCTGGGCAGAAAAGGGGCGAGCTGCTGTGAGCCCTTTGGTTTTATACCCTGAGGCCCTGCCTTCCTGTTTCCTGTACAGGAAATGTACCCCATTGGCTGTCAGACTCCCAGGAGGCGAGGGTCTTAGCTAACTTTGTATGCTGTGGGCAATTCCTATAATGGAGGTATCCTGAAGAAGGCAGATCTTTGTTAAGTAGAATAGACTGGCTCAGGGACTTAATGGGCCATTAGACACAGATGGGGGCTGAGTTTCTGTCTCTGTTTCTAGTGTATCTCAAAATATTTCACTTCTCTAGGGGGAGGGGTGGGTTTTAACTTCCAACAAACATTTGGACAGCGAAGCAAGGCAAAGCATGGACTGTCCAGAATATTTGAAGGAGCATGCCACATGAAGATAAAGCCGTTATTTGGATTATAAGCATCCACATCTCTTTCTAATTTTTTTCCAGCAGAAAAAGATGCAGATTGCTTTTAATTTTTTTCTTAGTTACAGCTTATCAGCCACACAGAGGAAAGAAAGATTGTATTGCTGAGCTTCCTTGGTCTCAACAGCAATCTTATTTTGTTTTGTCTCTTGCATGGCTTTGGCCACTTCCTTTTTAAAACCGTATGTGCAAAATAAATGTTTATATATAGTTGTCACTTTAGGATGGTTTTTTAAGGATTCCTTTTTGATTAAAATAGTCCCCTAAAAATACTTTTCAACTATTGAGGCCAAATTAAGAAGTTTTGGATCTAAGGGATCTAACCCTCTTCTCTCATTTTCTACTTTTCTCCAGTGACCTCAATTCCAAAAGCACAGTTTCAAACCCAGATATCAAATAAAACCTTAAACTATCCTTTCTTGCACACCTTTCAAATTTCACCAAGTGAATTGTTGCTTCAGTAGGTGGTTCCTGAAAGCTAGAATTCCTTCTCTTTGACTCATCTTATTTTCTCCACGTGATCAGCTCTTCCCTTTGCCAATCGAAAGGATATTGTATATGTATTGTTAGATATTTTAAACACCAAATTCACTGAATGTGTAAAGGGTTTTTGCCACCATATTTGAGTCTTGTTTGGCACTCAACTCTTCAGAGTAGGCAGAATTAGAATGATTAAGTGAAAGCAATACATTTCTGGTGGATGAATGCATTTGGCCATTGAATATCCCAGGAATGCACACATAAAAGTAGGTAGACCTAAAACAGAACCAACATTTGATTAAATAGGATTGCTTCTTATGTATTTAATCGTTTTTCTTTCTCTTTTTTGTGCCTTTGAGTCAGTGTTGACTTCTAGCAATTGTCTGAACAAGTCCCTACAGTTTTTTTTTTTAGCAAGATTTTAGAAATGGCTTGCCAATGCTTTCTTCCTGGGACTGAGACATTACAAATTAGCAGAAATATTTTTTTCAATTTGCACCCTCTGTAAGTTCAGCATTACAAGTCCTTTTCTTCCTTTTTGTATTTTTAACCTTTAGGAATGCAGATAAATTTAAAGTTTATGAGTTAACACCAGTAGAGTGTGTGTGTGCACATGTACATGTGTGTGCAGTGCTGGGGAATACAAGTCAACAAGAATGTTAATTTTCCACTGTGGAAAATTTTGCATGCTACTTTCCCTCCATAAATAGCAGAAAATTGTTATTACAAATCAGGAAGCAGAGTTCTGATTCATTTGAAAAGAGATAGATCACAAATTTCAGGAATTTATTTTGAGCAGCAATACATATTTTATTTATTTTTTAGCAGCGAGTTCACAGATAACTTCATTCTACTTTTCCATTTCTCATTTCACTATTTTTCTGTCGGTTGTCAGAAAAGGGGAAGAAATTCCCCTACACCATCCACAGTCAAAGAGATGATCTGAGATGTCCTGCTTACCCCAGACCAACTACTGACTGTCAGCAGTGATGGAAGATGTTGGGTGTTCAGTCCTTCTCTGCATGCTCATAATTTACATCCTTTGGGGAGGGGGGATGACATGAGGATAGTTGCAGTAATGAAAACTATCGAGTCTCTAGTAGAACCTTAGTCTACTGACAATAATGCTGCCATCTGAGGTCTAGTACAGATACGTTTCCATTGTTCTCACCTTTTAAAAATGCCAACTTTTGTATTACATTTTTAAAATGGATAATTGTGCATCTAAGATGCAATCAACAAAAGACTTTATTATTGTATTAACAATATTGCACTATTATTCTATTACGGATGGTTGCTGTTCAAATCCCATTGCGGCTACAATCCTATGCATGATTTGTAAACTTAGTGGGACACGTCTGTTGCTGAATATAAATGCCCAAAGGAAATTGACTCATCTCAGTCCAGAAACAGTAAAAATTAGTGCCATCTTGAGTTCCTTTTGCTTCAACTGGAGAGGCAACATGAGGTACACAACGGCCTTTTCCCATATATTTCATTAACTGGTACGATCTGAACCACTGGATAGATACAAACCACCACCAATGGAAGAGGTCAGCAGACTGACAAGTCAAAACTGTTTCTGATGTTGCTTCTCTCATCTGCCCAATCACTATCATTCTTCATTCCAACCTCAGGAACTGCCTCCTTAACTACAGTGGAAGAGCTGACCCAGCAGAACTATAACACCCTGGGCAAAAATGCAATTTGTTCATAGCCAAACCTGACCCCATAAAAATTGATTCTAAATCAGTGTTTAAGATGGGAGGTACTACCGGTAATATAAATAGCTATTACGGGAATGTGGCAGCCAATAAGCATTCATATTATTTTATCCACAAAACTCACTGCCAATTTTTCCAGTTCAAAGACAAGGCTGTATAATGGCCTCAAATTGGAATCCTGCCTGGGAAACCATCAAAGCAAATAATTTTGGGGTAATTTTACCAATATTCTAATTGGGTAAAAGACAGTATTGCATGGTTACTTACCACTTGTCTGGCATGGTCAAAATATGAAAATGATGGATGCTGACATTCAGTGCATCTTGAAGATAGCAGGCCAGGAATTTCTGTTTATAATTTCTCTTTGTGATTTCAGAAACATGAAGGATCTGGACCATTTTTTTATTTACAGGTGTCCATCACCTGCCATTTAGAAAAATGTTTGATTCCCCACTCCCATATGCAAACCTAAAAAATCAATGCTTACTCTTTAAGACAAATATTTTATTAGCAAACAATAATGTTACAAGATAATTCCCATTTTGGCCAGTATATAAGCTAGTCGGAATAATTTGGAAAATTTGGATATATTTGATCAAATATTTAACCACTTTATTCCCTCACCCATTTAATTGTTTATAATATTTTTGCTTTTAAATCAATGAAATATTAAGTAGACTGCAATTATATTTTCTGATGAAAAGAGCTCGAAATTTGCCTTGGGCATGATATCCAAAGTGGTAAAACTCCAAAGTTTTTACTTCTCTTTTCCTTATTGTGTAACATTATGCAATTTGAGGCTCTTCCAAAGTAGTGATTTATGCCACTTTATAGCACCATTTAGTGTATTAATTATAAAAAAACAAGCATTACAGTATTATGGTCAATTGCTAAGCAAGTCATCATTTTACCATACCTGATTCTACAACCATGTTTTATGGCAGTCATTAAGCCAATCATGTGGTTGTTACGTAAATCATGTGGTCATTAAGCAAATCCAGCTTCCCCCATTGATGTTGCTTATTGGAAGTTTGTTGGGAAGATCACCAATCATAACATGACCACTGGATGCTGCATCTATCATGAAGGCACAATGGTTACCAAGCACCCAAATTGCAATTGTGACCACAGGGGTGATGTGATGGTTGTAACTTTGAGGATGGGTTCTTTAAGTTACTTTTTTCAACACTATTTTAACTTCAAATGATTGTTCAATAAACGGACATAAGTCAAGGACTACCTGTAACACCATAAGATTCTAAAAATCACCAATATGGAAAACGGCTGTAAGGAAAATTGTATCTAGATGGTTATGATGACTCTGTTCACACATTAGGCTAAAATGCAATTTATTGGTGTATGGTTCAGGGTACAAACAAGCAACTGGATTAACTAACTGAATATTGTCTGAACACAACCTCTTTCTTCCCAGTTATTCTACTGTAATTGAGAGACCAGACACAAATAGCATCACACAACCGCAGATGCTTCCAGTCCCTTTCATGGGCTCATCCGGGATCTTGGAAAAAGCTCAGGACAGACACGACAGCCCCGTGGCTCAGTGTCCACTCGCTCAGCGGGAGTGATCGTGTCATTCCTTGGCAATTTCTCCTCCCGAAATCTTCCTCCAGACCTGAGCATCTAGGTATCTGATCCACGATGGAGGTGTTCTCACATGCATGCATCCCTCTTCCTGCTTTTTGCCTTGTCTACCCATTCCTAAGAAAAGAAGCAACACTAGTGAAATATGTCAAATAAAGAGGCAGACACTGAAAAAACATTCTGGATCCATTGCAATGATGTCTCTTGTAAATTGACTTGACAAGCCCAACAAATCATCCACTCAAAAAAAAAGAAGTGGGCTTTGGAGGCTACTTACCCCAACTTAATGTCTTCCAGAGGTATCAGACCTCATTTTACAGGCAGGAAGATAGCATTCAATCCATTTGGAAAACACCAAACTCAACAAGGCTAAGCTGAAGCACATACCTCGTCATTGATCTGATTTAATGACAACAGTGTCTAAGTTTGAAAAAAAAACTTATTTTGGTAAGAAGTTTTAGCTGTTCTCCTGCTGAGTCTGTAAAAGGAGTAGAAAGATGTCAATCCTCACAACAGCCTTAGCCTTCCCTATCAACCCTGTGGAGAACTGTCATTCAGCAAAATCTAGAAGTGCCCCGATCTCTTTTATCCGAGAACAAGAATCCATAATTATTTATGATGCAAGCTAGAGAGAAGAAATACAGATAGAGAGAGGTACAAGGTAGCCCTGGACCTATGATCGTAATTGAACCCAGAATTACGATCATAACTCATGCTGGTAGTTGTCCCTACGTGACTACACCCGATTTTTATGACTTCTTTCGTGACAGTTGTTAAGTGAACCTGGGATTCATTAAGCAAACCCATTGTACCCAATGGACTTTTTTTTTTTTTTGCCAGAAAGCAGAAATAAAACAGCATTTCTTGCAAAACATTGTCAATCGTGATTACACAATAGGGTGCTGCAAACAGCTCTAAATTTTGCCCAGTTACCAAGCACCCAAAATATGATTACATGACTGGAAGTCAGAATTTTGAAACTGGGCTGTAAATAGCCCCGTGAAGGGCTATCATAACTTTGAATGGTCACTTGGTATGAAGGGAGGCTATAGAAATTGGACAAATAAATAAAGACATGTGGAATAAACTCCTTTGACCTCACCAAGAGCATAGGGCATGTTCTGAGGTATACAAATGCAGATTGACCCCTCCAGATGCAGTCAAAACCACCTTTCAGATTATTCTCGAGATTACCTAGAAATAATTAATCAATACCCCCCCCCCCAATCCCTTGATCATGCAATGACATTCACATTGTTTTCCTGGCAGCAATGGGGAAGTGGTTTACCACTACTTTCTTTGGAAACAAATTTCCCCACTTCAGAGTCTAGCCTTGTCCAGCTATTCTTTAAAGTAACCAGATCTGATGTGGCTCAGTTTCTAAGGCCAAGAAAAGACAAAATAAATACTATCCTCCCAGGCACTAGGGCCCACTCAGCCAGGCCATTTCCAAACTCATTATTTTGCTTTGCCTGAACTTTGTGCCTACTTCGGTATACATCCTGCTCATTTTGCCTTACCATTCTGTAAAGGGAAACTCTGGGCCTACTGCAACATCTGCAGGCCCGGCTCTACTGACTTCTGTCCAGGAAACAGTTTTTTATCACCACTGCACAGAAAAGTAGGAGGAAACCCAAAGGAGTTCTTCCTCCACAAACACACACAATGCTATAACTCAAGTTATCAACAGTCCCACACTCAGCCTGTTCCCTTTCACAAGCTCCCACCTTCAACAGAAAGGACGTTCTTTCACTAGTACTCCATTGGAAGTACAGACAGTCCTCATTTAATGACCCTAACTGGGACCAGGATTGTTGTTGCTAAACAAAGCAGTCTTCAGACTAAATGTCACATGACCACCACACTTAGCAACAACAGACTGTGGTGTGTTCTCTGGAAGTCCACAAGGCCCTGTGCAACAGGATAGCCACCCCCAATCAAGCGAGACTTTGGCTTTTAAATAAGTTCTCCGTCCTGGGGAATTGCCAGCGAGAGGCTAATTGCACACTATTTGGTTATATGGCAAAGATCATCTTCTCTCCAAATACCTAGGAATTGCAGTCCTAACTTACGTAGGGAAGGGCACCCTCAACAGCAACAGCTTTGAAATTAATTCCTTAAGTTGATGTGCAACTCATGAAGGAACAGCTGCAAAATTCACCTTTCAGATTATTCCCAAGATTGAATCAACCAGAAGGCAAACTTATTACTATTATTATTATTGTCTCATGCTTCTACCCAACATTTACTTCCCCCTTGATATTTAGCTGATTTAAGAACCACCGGTCTCTTTAAATCAAGGTCTTAATTTGTTACCACTGAACAAATAATCCTATGGCATCCGTTACTCTTGGAGGGTAGCCAGCTCAGACTTTTTTTGGTGTACGTTGAATTTATTGCCTATCATTTTAAAAATAACAAGTTTTTAGTTCTCGTTGTTGAACAGAATGGGGTCTTTGTGCTTTAATTATTTTTTAAATTGTTTCTTCCAGTAGCTCCCCAAACAGTTCGCTACACTGTAAGTTACAGAAGAGAATGAATGGAATCTTGGAGAAATGGGCAAAAGAGCAAGGAACGGAATCCAACTGCAGCTGGAAAACAGAGCAAAACAGCTGCTTTTGGGATTCCGTTGCCCATTCTTAAGCCTTCGCAGAGGCTGGTAACTGATTGAAAGCAAAATAGGAGGAGATAAATTCTGTGGCTAGAGAGACATGGCTGCACACTGAGAACCCCACAGAGGGCAGCAACAGGCATGACACAGCAAGGGTGGGGAGATCATTTCAGTGACAGTAACATTGCACACTTAAATCCTGCAAGTAGACAGACCCCAATGAAGGTCAATAAACCCATCTCAAAGTCTCAGCAGCTGGATTCGCGTCCTTCTGAAGACTCAGCTGTTGCTTTTCAAGGTTCAGACCTTTATCTTCACCCAGTGCATCATTAAGCGGCAGGATTCATTACCACAAGATGTGGTGATGGCCGGCAACATGACTGGCCACATAGAAGTAGGACAAATTCATGACAGACACATTTCATGAGGCCTCTTAATCTTGAGGACTTAGTGTTACTTTCCGGTTGGGGGCAGCTTGCCTTGAAGTTCCAGTTGCCCAGATCCATATCAAGAGACGTCTATGCCTCCACCTCCTGGATGTGAGCCCGAGGCAGGACGTTGGCCTCTGTAAGAAACAAAATGCTGGATTAAGACCTTGACTGTGGAGAAGAATTGAAAAAGCTAATAAGAGAGCCACAACTACATGACTGAAGCTTTGTCCCCTTTTCACATTGGCCATCCATCTCATCATCGTCAAAACAAGATGGCTGGGACCATTTCCATGGTGACTGCTAGTTGATTTGGATTAAGTAAATTAGGAACGATAGGTGTGCTCTGGTACCATCGAAAAGTGTTATCCCCTGGAAATCGAGGAACCAGAAAATGGGTTGGGAAAGCCACAGACTTCTGCTGCTGCTATTTCAAAATTGATTATCTCTGAGCCAAGGTGGCGCAGTGGTTAGAATGCAGTAATGCAGGCTACTTCTGTTGACTGCTGGCTGCCTGCAATTTGGCAGTTCAAATCTCACTAGGCTCAAAGCTGACTCAGCCTTCCCTCTTTCTGAGTCAGTAAAATGAAGACCCAGATTGTTGGGGGCAATATGCTGACTCTGTAAACTGCTTAGAGTGGGTTGTAAAGCACTGTGAAGCGGTATATAAGTCTAAGTGCTATTGCTATCTCTGATCCAGAAAGTTATTACCGGTAGGACAATGGCAAACAGGTTCTGGTAGATCTGAGCCATACATTGGTCAAATCTTCCAAAGCTATCCGAGCCAACTGACCATCACCGCATCCTGTTGCAATGATTTTCACCAGCTAATTAAACAGTGTGGTGCAACATATTCCCTTTCATGTGTCATTTATAAGCCACCTGTAGATTGAAAGCACCAGGTGTGCAGAAAGGTTTCTGCCTGAAAGCGTACCAAGAACACCTTTCAGCCCACAAGACTTGTTTGGAAATGTTGCTAATGCAGTATTGAATGGCGGGAGAGAAATGTTTGCAAATCAGAGATCTATTCCAACATCACTCGTGCAAGCAGCTTGATAACTGCTCTGCAAGCCGAACAGGCCTTTTCCACGGCCACAACTCATTCCTGCTGCAAAACCTTTTTTGGGTGGATTATTTCTCCCCTCCCCTCCCCCAATCCCCTTTTCACCTTATTGATGTTGCATACAAGAAAAAAGATCGAACTTACATTGTTAAAAATGAATTGGAAATTTTGTTATGTGGAAATGATGAACATATTATTGCTAAGATTTATAAAATGTTACTGAAATTGAATCTGGAAAATGAACACGTAGAACATTGTATGATTCAGTGGGCAAGGAATTTTGGATATAATGTGAGGCTTGAACAATGGGAAAATACGTGGACGAAGGGTTTAAAATTTACATTAAATTATAATCTACCAGAAAATTCCTATAAGATGATGTATCGTTGGTATTTAACACCAGATAAGTTATCTAAGATGTATAAAGGTACGTCAAATGAATGTTGGAAGTGTAAAAGTAAAGAAGGGACTATTTATCATCTATGGTGGACATGTGATAAAGGAAAAAAAAATTGGAGTATGATTCATATTTTAATACAGAAAATTTTGAAAATGGAGATAAAGATGAAACCAGAACTTTTCCTTTTGTGTCTAATGGAAAAAGACCTGGAGAAAATTTTTTGGAACTTTGTTACTACATATGTTGACAGCAGCAAGACTATTTATTGTATGCACAAAAATGGAAGGACACTTTGATTCCTAACATGGATGAATGGCTGCAGAAATTGACGGAGTCGGCTGCAATGGCAAAATTGACTATTTTAATTTTTGATTAAAGAAAAGAATATAAGTACTTTGAGACCCCTTCTGAACTTTGTGCTTGAAGTGGAAAAGAATGAAACTTTGATTTTGGGCTTTACCGATTAGATTGATGTACCTTTATAGAAATGGCTGTGGCGTGTTCATATAATTATGAAAAAACAAAAAGCTGTGATTTGATGTTAGTGCCTTATTTTATAATAAGAGAGAGTCGGAAGTCAATGATTTTTTTTATTTCTTTTCTTATCCTTCATCACTTCTCTCCCTCCTCTTCCTCCCCACCGTTTTCCTATTTACTTTTGTATTTTGTATCTTATTTTATTTTACAACCCAATAAAAAATGTTAAACAAAAAAAGAAAACAGATCGAACTTGGGAGCAGGGGGGAAGTCTTCCCTTGTATCCATGATCTTCCTCCTACCTGTTGCCACCAAGTTCCCCAGAGCTATTATGTTCTCTGGGGTGCAGCCAACTGGATTTACCTGGGTCATATTTCAAATCTTTTATTGCTATTCAACTTCCTTGTAACCCTTTCTCTTGCAGAGCAGAGCAGATGTACCCATTGTATTATTAGTAGCCAGGAAATAAGAGACGGAGAGAACCTACAGGGGGAAGAGACTCTCGTGGGAACAATGAGAAGGGTTGACATGGAGGACCAGGGAGAAGGACCCCAATGAAGGAGAAAATATTGGCTTTGGGGGAATGGACCACTAACAGCGGCCAAATCTTTGGTTCCAATAAATACACACGTTCCTCAAGCTCCAGTAACAAAAGGAGTCAGAGCTGATGCCACCTTTCTATGTAACTCTTGAAATCACAGCACCCTTGAAAGGGTCCAAGTACCATCAGAATTAGGGAAACTGAATATATTGCTGAATTGCCAACCGCACCAGCCAGCAAGGGCCCAGTATTTCATTAATTTTGTTAATTTTGTTACTTGCTTTATTTATTTATGTATTGTTGGTATTTCTATGCCACCCCACTCCCAGAGGACTCCGGGCGGCTCACAACACAAAGCTGTATCAACGGCACAAGCAATGAGTGACATTCCTAAATGCTTTTGGTAGTAGAGTTGTTACAGGATTCTCAGGCCCCCCGTCTAATTTCAGAAGCAGGATGGATAATACAACCCCTTCTACTACTTGGGAGCCCTTCTTTCTCAGTTGCCAGGCAAACCCGCTGTAAGACTATAAGAACTTCTGCCGCCAGATACGGAATGTCCTGGCAAATAAGCCTTACTGAATACCATGGGGCACATAGATACAAAAAGATATTCCCCATCCCATCTCCCCCATCTCCCCAAATCCACGAGCTTCTTACAGAAAGTGTCTATGGAGATTCTTAGTCATCCAGGTCATGGTTGATCCTAAGGTTGTTTTTTCAAGAGGCAACTGGACTTTCTGGTTTTTCTTTGAAGATGTTTCACTTCTCATTCAGGAAGCTTCTTTAGCTCTGGCTGAATCTGGCACCTTTTTCAGAGCTGAAGAAACTTCTTGGATGAAAAGCGAAACGTCTTCAAAGAAAAACCAGGAATCCAGTTGCCTTTTCAAAAAGCACCTTTGGGACTTCTTACAGAAAAGCATTATTGAGGAAAAGCATGTTCAGTTTCTCACATTTCACAGGTAGTCCTCAACTTACGACCACAATTGAGCTGTTGCTAAGCAAGATAATTATTAAGTGAGTTTGGCCCATTTTATGATCTTTCTTGGCACAGTTGTTAAGTGAAGCGTTGCAACTGTTATGCTAGTAACACGGCTGTTAAGTGAATCTGGCTTCCACATTGACTTTGCTTCTCAGAAGGTTGCAAAAGGTGATCTCATGACCCCGGGACACTGCAAACTTTATAAATACCATACCAGTTGCCAAGTGTCCGAATTTTGAGCACACGACCACAGGGATGCTGCAATGGTCGTTAAGTGTGAAAAATGGTCATAAGTCACTTTTTTCAGTGCTGTTGTAATTTTGGGCGGTTACTAAAAGAACGTATGGCAAGGACTACCAGCATTGGGAGACAGAGACATCCAGATGTAGTCATCCTCCATTTCTAAGCACAGCTTCCAGTATTAAACTGACCAAAACAGTAGATCTCAATCTTAACAACTTTAAACTGCATGTACGTTGATGCCCAGAATTCCCCAGCATACTGGCTAGGAAATTCTGGGAATTGAAGTTCATGAAGCTTAATAGTTGCTGAGGTTAGAATATATTGTCTTTGAAGATGTCCACTTTTTAAAAGAAGTCTGAAAAAAGTATTGCAATTGCTATAAGTATAGTCTTTCATAGTACTCCATATTCATTTTAATTTAGTCTATTTTAGCAAGTTAGGTAGATAATGGAGGCATGTGGGATTCAAAACACTGGAGTACCAGCATTAATGATGTAAAGCAGGGGTCTCCAACCTTGGCAACTTTTAAGACTTGTGGACTTCCACGCTGCAAAGCTGGCTGAGGAATTCTGGGACTTGAAGTCCACAAGTCTTAAAGTTGCCAAGGTTGGAGACCCCTGATGTAAAGCACTAATACTGTAGTACTGCTTTGGAATGGCAATATAGGATTATATGGCAGAGATGGGAAGCAGTGACCCTACAGGTGTTCTAAGTGGTACGATCAAGAATGAGACATGCTAGGAACTATATTTCAGTTACATTAAGTAAGAATGCTTCCAATCACTATTGTAGAAGTTCAACCTAGGTACTTTTTTCATACATCCCTTTGCTAATATGGGTGGAGATTTGCACATACTGTATGTATGCCCATTTTTCAGTTTTAAGAAGAAAACCAGAAAATGCTGTTCTCTCTTCTTAAAAGCCCGATTGAAAAAACTAAAGAAGTTTTTAGTTTGAAAGTAACCCACTCAAAAGGATATGGTGAACATTTACTGAACTCTGCTATGTACAGCTACTTAGGAAGCCACAATTTACATCAAAACCACATCCCTTTATAAAGAACAGAGCTCTGTATCATGCTTCATGTTTCAGTGAAGTCAAACCAACACCTATCTGAACAAGCCCAGTAACCTTACTTAATGTTCTATAGTTTTCTTTATCACTATTCCCAAGCTTAGATAATAGCCTCAATCTTAGATTTTCTAAACTGCACTTTGTATCTTCACAAAGCCAACCCACCCCATTTAAGGGGGTGGTGCGTAAAAGCTTTTTTTTTTTTTAAACAGACACAAAAAGACAAGTATCAACAGAACATGCACATACACAATTCCTAACGACCTCTTCAATTTCCTCTTTTTAAAAAGAGGAACAGTCTCGTGCCAAATTCTCTCCAAGCTATTTCTGAACTCCTGAAAACAATCTGCACACAAATCATTCTGTATTCAACCTGTGGTTGTTGGGCTGGATCCAGGCGTAATCATAACAAGAGTAAATCTATTGAAATCAATGGGACTGAAGTCATTCATGAGTAATTTACAAGCTGCCAATTTCAATAGTCCCTTTCCAGGTTATGCCTAAATCTGGAACTAATACCTTATTCTTAAACCTGTAAAACTTCAGCCCATTTGGACATTTTTTCTGTTTAACCTTAAACTGAGTAATTTTATATTGAAAAGCTCTCTAATTCAGTGAGGGCTACTTAAGCCTACACACATAATGCCTGGAATTGGCATTAGCTCTACAGAAGAGTATTCCTTTTTCAACAGGATCCACACAGGGTTGGGCATATGCAAAAGAGAACACCTTTTGTTTAGTAGAGGAAAAATCAACCACTTGTATCTAATGAAATTCCTTTTCCTAGATAATGAAAAAAAAAAGCAGAAATCTAGTCTTCTTTTGAATTCACCTTACTGGACAAACTCAACCATCAACGTAATAGAACAACATTATTTAGTGCAGATGGTGGCAATAGTTTGCTGCCACTGACTGAACAACACCAGCGAATACCTCCAACCAGCTAGATGCCACAATTTGGCATCCCAATTTAAAAGACAGCAATTTCACACCTTTTTAAAATGTGGTTTCTCCAGCAGAGATGCTGAAAATGAGGTTCCAGCTAAGCCACTGGGTTTTTTTTTCCTTCTAAAAATCAAAATTCTCAATATGAGATCAGGAAAGTTTACTACAAAAAGGGACATCTGATCTACAGGAGTCTATTTCTGAAAGGACCTGTGTTTTTAAAAATTGCATAATTTCAACAGATGAAACCACCAGTAGCAACTTTTTCTGGAACGGAAATGCAAGAAGGGGGGAAACTTCAGCTCTTGAAAGACACAAATTTTCTATCCATCACAAAAAGATAATTTCCCCTAGTGTAGGGGGAAGTAATTTACATTAGCAGCAGAGGCATTGTCCCGCTTCTATTTCTCCCCAAATACATTTTTCTTAAAAATAGATACATAAATAAGAGAGAGAATCGAAATAACAGTTTCCTATTTAATATGGAAAGCAACGGGCAGAAATAAGGACTGTTAGAAGAACTTGTATATTCAGTTTCAGATTCAACATGTTTCGTTTTAATTCAAGCAACAATCTTATATAGTTATTTTCACAAGATTTGCTTTCCTGTACAATACTATTACTTATTGAGAAGCACATCTGTATCTAGAATAGTTTTGGCCCTGAGAATTAGGGGATGCTATGAGATTCATTTTAGGGCAGTCAACCTCCCAAGGCCACTGCTGTTGCTCCCATTTTGCAGATTGGTCGCCTGAGGTCAACCTTACTAATTTCTGGCAAGACAAAGGGAGCAGTGTACTTTGGCGTGGTGGGATGAAGCCTGGCCGGTTCTCCCGAGACAGGGAGGAAAGAAATAAACGACCCCACACTTCTGTCCTTTTTCTCTCGTGGCCCTGCCCAGATGCACCAGGAAAGGCCATCTGCCCTCACAGCCCAGAAGGAATTTTTCCTCCCCAGATCAAGAGGCAGCCATCAGGTGCAAGCTCCCACGCGTTGCACTTGCTAAAGGGATCCCACGGCCAAAAGGAGAGGTTATCCTGAGGAGAATGAGGGGGGCAAACCTACCCTGTGGCAAAGGAAGGCGCTGGCTGCTTCAAGGCCACGCTCCGCTTCCTTCACCCGGCCGCACCCTGGCCGCAGGGCCGGGGGAGCGGCAAAACCTTTCCGCCTCCCGGCTCAGCCGCGCCGCCGCCGCCTCCTCCTCCTCGCGGAGTCCACCCTTGGAAACGCTTCGAACTCCCGTAGAAAAGTCACGGGTGGAAACGCTGCGGGAGGAATCGGGGCTTTCGCGGGTCTCGCTTCTCCCGCGCCCGCCTGCTAGGAGCACGTGCGCCTCTCCCGCTGCCCCGTTTGCAGACCCCTCTCACCTGGCCGACTTCAGGTTCAGAAGGCGGCATCGCCGGACAGGTGGTCTCGCTTGACTCTGTTGGACGGTCCCAAAAGTCAGCAGGGTCCGGGCGAGGCCTCGCTTGCAGGACACACACAGCCGTCCGACCGGCCCCCGCCGCCCCGCGCGCGCAAAAGCTGCGCTCCGGACCGTTCTGCTCCGTTCCTTCCCGGGTGTTTTATGCGGAGAGGATCAACGCATTTCCCCCTCTTGGGAAGCCCATCTCGACCAATCAGGGCTGTTCGGGGCAGGCCGGAATCCCCCCTCCTATTGTGGTTTTTTTTTCTCTTATCTTTTTCCACCCCCTAAGCCCAAACTAACTTCTGCTTTTCGCTCAGCAGCTGCCGTCGGTGCTGTCGCGGCTGCAGTTGCCGCCAAGCCCGCCCGGCTACTTTCGCTTTTGCTATTACTTCTGGCCAACGAGTCGCTCCCGGGCTGTGCCCGCCCAGCTCCTGGGCTCGGCAGTCACGGACGCTTGTCTCCTATTACAAGCTCATCAACGGGCCCCGGCTTTTCCCCTCTCTCCGGCCGAGCGTCTGATGCCTCCGCTTCGGTGGAAGAATCTCCTGGAGCGGATCGCAGCTTACTAGCTTCTTTGGACGGGCCGGTTGGCAAGAACAGGCCCGCTGGAGTCGGCGGAGGCGACAGGTCTTCAGAGGGAATTGCCCTGCTGGCAGCCCTGGGGTTGCGTGGCCTTCTCCTCTCTGGACACACAGTTTAATGCTCTAGGTAGCAGCTGCCATGCAATGTGCCAAACTCTTTTCCCCCCCAAAAAAATTTGCTACTCAGTTTATTAAATACTTTTTTTTTTCAAACTACCAGATTCTTGCTTTTTCAGATTTAGTATTAAGTATTGTTTTTTTTTTCCAAACTTCCCACAAACATTCAAGACTGCGTTTTCCAAACTTACTACTAACTTCATTAATATACTGCTTTTTTTCCATACTTCATTCTAGAATGCTGTGGAAACCCAGTTGCTTAGCTGTGGTAGTTCAGGGCATTGTGTGGATTTGAAAAACTGGGTTAATTCAGTTACCTCCACCCACAAAGCCTTTTTATGTAAATCCAGAGTATGTATTTACATAGCATATTCAACCATGAACTAGCCAATCATGTTTTAGCAAAGGGTGTCTTGTGAACCCCACCCAAGGGGTTGGTATATGGATCACTTAATTCCATAAACTAATTTAAGTTAACCATGACCGAATGGAGCACGTTTGAATATAGCCACTGAGTGAGCTTCCTGATGTCCTTTTCCTACTGAAAGGCCAAGTAGGGCTGGTGAATGAGAGAAGAAGCAGATTTAAACAAGATACTTGTGTGCTGGTCAAACCAGTCACCCCTTACTCCAAGGTTAGACCACGTGAGGGCCACATACGTGAGACATCTCCCTCAGTGCTTGCCAAATTCTCTGCCCCACCTTATTAGTTTTAACTTAGAAGAAGAATAGAGTGTAGACAAGCTGCAAACGGCTTCTGACATCATCCTTTTTTCGAGAAAGTACCTGGGATTTGTGTAGGCCCCAAAAAACATCCTTAAAAAATAAAAATAGGTGATTAAAGCCCATTCTTTTGTTTGGAAGTTGGACTACCTGTACAGGGGGGGGGGAGTCACAGGTATGATATGATGAAGTGATGGAGCTATCTCAATTATTGGATTCCTGAGAAATGGGCATTTGAGCTCTGGATAAGCTCTTGCAGTGGCCATTTTATGAATGGGTAACCCCATTATTTGGTGAGAATAGGGACCAAATGATACCAAATTAAAAACACCGGACTTCCAGGATGGCTGACTGAAATCGTTCCTAGAAAGAGAATCACTTGCATTAGGCTTTGGAGATTTAATGAGTTAAACCAATGGTTTTCAACTTTTTCTTCATCACAGACTGCCTTTAGGAGCTGCAGTGGCTCAGTGGTTAAGAACACAGTACTGCAGATCAGCAGTTTGGCTGATCGAATCCCACCAGCT
>JANHJO010002080.1:129898-141250 GCA_032468235.1 Pseudoxyrhopus heterurus | reverse complement strand
ATCTATCTATCTATCTATCTATCTATCTATCTATCTATCTATCTATCTATCTATCTATCTAGTGTGTGTGTGTGTATCTATTACTATACTTCCTGACAAATTCCCCAATATAGGCATGGTTTCCAGGCATGTGTTTGAGCCACAAACATGATATGTAGTACAATACAAGATCTCTCTTACAGGCTTGTGTTTGCAAACAACTCCATTCCCTTCTAAAAACTGTGCTTGGAAATGATCACGATCCCATGAGCTGAAAGCACGTGCTAGTAAGTCATCTGTAGTTCTAATCTCACCCGTAGAAGCGCCCAGGGCAAGGGCCTTGGCAATGTGTCCAACAGTCTGGATGCCTCCATCTGCAATCACTGGCACACCAAATCTTCGAGCATACTCAGACACTTTGTAGACTGCTGTGGCTTGGGGCCTGCCACACGCTAGGACTAAACGGGACAGATGGAAGATAACAAGAAGCAAAAGAAGTAGTCAATTTTATTCTACAGCAGAACACCTAACATATAAAGGTCCTCAAAGCGCAGAGCATTTTCAGCATGGCCGCCCCCGTCCCCCCAAAAAAGCAAATCAATTTTCAGAAAAGGATGCTTTTCAGCTATTTCTTCCCAGAGTGTATCAAGGGAGTCTTTCCAATTCTGGCAGTCCTCAGAGGGTATCTTCCCAGAGGCAGATATAAATCCATGCACATCTGAGGATTAGTCGTTGGTTCCAGTCAACCTACTCGCAGGTAGCATTCTCCAGCCACAGTGATAGTCACTATCTGTAATAAAAAAACTTGGTTTTTACTGGATGATCAGAATCCAGTTTCTCGCACTGAAGTTTTCATCAAGCTACCGTGTTTCCCCTAAAATAAGGCCTGGTCTTCCGCCCCGACCTCTGTTTTGCCGTCAGGCGTCTTCAGCAAAGGACTCTGCAGCCGAGTAACGAGCTCCGGATTGACACGTGCGGCGCACCCCCAGCCTCCATTTCACTGTCAGAGGCCTTCAGAGGCAAGTGTTGGGGCATGGGAAGCCTGGCTGCAACTGTCCTAAGAGGATGTGGGGCAGCTCCACCCTCCATCTCCGCGCTAGTTTGATTTTTATCCGTGTGCCTTGCTCCACCTTGTGCAATGGAGTGGCAGGATCTTAACTAGGGCTTATTTTGGGGGTAGGGCTTATATTGGGTGGACATGTAAAAATCAAGCTAAGTCTTACTTTAGGGATAGGTCTTATTTTTGGGAAAACATGGTAGCTACCTCGAGCACAGGGTGACTGGAACCACAGCAAAATGTCATTTGCTTAGAGCTCACAATGAGTCAGGAACAGAAAAAAAGAAAGAACTCCAAAATATATCGGCAAGGGCTCTTTATGCTTTGCATCAAATTGTGTGGCCTAGATTTTCCATTATGCCCAGATTGTAATTGATACATCATGGATAGCCAAGGCCATGCACAGAGATTGACGTCAATAATACCCCCTCCCTCCTACTAAATAGGACAATCTCCCCAGTGGACTTTTAATTCAAAGATCTTTTTTCACCATTAAGTTAGAATAGTGATTCAGATTCGTTCAGAACCGTGCAAAATTAGAGTACAAACTTCCCGTTAAATGCAGAGGTTCAGTACTGTCTGCACTGCCAAAGTCAACTCAGTGCTTCTCCAAGAAACTGGTTCCCACGCAAATCACTTTGACACCAACTCAGCTGTTGTGTTTCCTTTTAATTTCTAGGGCACAGTACAGGCAACCCAACCAGTTTGAATTTAACTGACAGCAACTGCATTGAACCGGAATTCAAATCAACCATGAAATGGGCTGCCAGTGAAATCAAAACAGCGTTAGTCCTAAAGAGATGGTCTCGTGTCTGCAAAGAAAATCGTAAAAGCTAAAAAAAAAATGTTAAATAAGGATTTTTCTATGTTAAGAGCTTTAAAAACCTATCAAGCAATGTACGCAAACTCACACTTCAAAAATGGTTTGGAAAAAATTGCTTTGGACCTTGCTTGAATTCAGCACACTTCTGCTCTTCTTGAAAGGAGCCCATAGTTTGTTCAAGCTTCCATAAAAGCATGAAAAAAATGACCCAGCTGCTTGAATAGATAGCAGACGCACATCAAGTCATGCAGGGCCCAAAACATTTTTTTTTTCCAAATAATTTTTAAAGCATGCTGGTTATGCTCCAAAATAGAAAAGCAATCTCTGAGTAGCTGAGTTTTGCAAGCTGATATCTATACAATTGTACACTGAGACCAACCCTTTAAAAATTAGCATTTGGTACCATGGAGTAAGAGAATTCTCAGTTCTCAGCTTCATGATTCACGCAGGTGGCGCTGGGTTCAAAGCAGGGTTTGAAATTTGCTATAGTGATTTGATATGAAACTGTTTTAACCATTTCCATTTCCAAAAATAAGAGATACAAAATAGGTAGATGTAGTCTTTTATTGAACGTAATTGTCTAAAAGGCTACAACGATCGGTACAGCAATATGTAAATAGAACTTGCTTAATTGGGGAAACAATGCTTTAAGCACAACATTATTGTGTTCTTGGGTCCACACTCAAACCCTTGCTAGACATTTAGCCACTTTAATAATGGGTGTGCAGATGTTACACCATGTAACATTCCAGTCTTGTAATAGAGTTGCTCCAACTGTTCTGGAAGTAGACCAATTGTAATGGCCTGTTTTAATTTTGATCCTCTCCAAAATACTGGTAACAACCATGCCAAAGGCTAATAGTATATTTGGGGTCAGAATTTTTAATATCTAAGGATGGAAGCACTTTCTGACACCAAGCAAGTTAGAGTTCCAGGTGATCCCCTTGGTTGTCCAATAGAGACTGGCAGTGATTTGCCAGGAATTCAGGAAAAATATTTTTTCCAGCCGAGAGTCTCATAACGTTTAGGCCTATACACAGTTCATGCTGTGGCAAACATGTTAAGTGGCAAACATGTTATGCGTGTGCCATTCACATGGCCTCCAGCTTCTCCTGCACAGGTTTTTGCACATCCCAGTTTGTGGTTTGGCAATGATTAAATATGTAAACTGAGCCCAAGATATTACATTACATAATGTAAAACAAAGCTGTTCCAAACCAGAAGAACTTACGATTTGTGGCATGCTTCCCCTATTCACATTTAACCATTGTCAAAGCATGGCTAGAAGTTTGGAAACTGTCTCTCCACCCATTCGGAGGATTAGCCAATGGCTCTTCACATGCAGAACACATTCACTCAGTTTAAATCAGCAGTTTTGTAAATAAATGTAAAATGTGCACATAATTCAATGCGACATAGCTGAGTCATACTTTGAATGTGTGGGATCTTTAGATATTAAGCAGAGCTTTGAAGTATGGGTAGGGGGAAGAAAATGTAGTACCTGCCTGCAATTTCTTAAACTATCTCAATTGGCTTAATTGATATTAAACTCAAAACTAAAAAATACAGTATCAAGTTAAAAAAATCTACTGCACCTACTTTATATCACAAGAATCCACAACATTAAAAACAACTGAACAAGGGGAAGATACATAATTCAGTAATTTGACAGTTCTTCCTTCCTTGAATTAATTCCACAGTACTAGCATTCTTCAGGATAGATTTCCAAAAGGGTTTAAGAGAACTCATAATTTCAGCTGTCATCACTCAAATAGCACAATCTTTCTACATGTTTTTTTTTTAAAAAAAAATCTACAAACAGGCTGGGGAGTTCTGGGAGTTGAAGTCCACACGTGTTCAAGTGGCCTGGGTTGAGAAACCCTGGACTAGATTTTTGTTTAGAAAAATTATACGAGTTAGTAGCTTCAGTCAAGTTTGTCAATCAGAAGAAAAATGCCATATTTATATCTAGCAAACAGCTATCTCAGACAAAGGGAAGGTGCAGGAAGTCTTGGAGAAACAAGTAATTCCTTCTTCCTTCAAGAAGTTTCTTATTGATCAATAAGAAACATCTATGAGGTGATAACAGTTCCACAGCAAAATATGCTGAAACCTCCTTTCATACTGGAAAATAAATTTTTAGAGGAAAAAGTATCCTGAATGGGCAACACAAATTATGTTTATAGCATTTCAAATACTGAAGACGCTGCCTACAAAGGATTACTTAACTGAATAAAGGTTCATTTTAAATTACAGAGGTAGAGATTTAATTAAAACATTTAAATGACTCCCTAGGGCAATCATTCATCAGAGTACAAATACTCTTCCTGGCAGGCGTAAAACACCACCTGTGTAGCTCTAAAAGAAAACACCACTACGGGGTCCCTTTTTCCCTTTGGAACTGGGCTGCGTAACATAATACGTATCCAATAATCCTAACAGTGTGTCCACAAATCACATTTTAATCATAAACCTTAGTAGCTGGAGAATTTAGACCAACTCACACTATAACATCTGAAAGAGAAAGCACATTACCTATTTTGCATTTCATACAATGAAAATTTAACCAATTTAACTTCTGGTGTTTAAAAGAGATTCAAATTATAGCTTAACCGTGTGCAAGTAATTATAGAATTTGGGTCTATAAAGAAGAAAAGGAAGAGAGCAAAGGAGCCTTTTAAAATTTCAGTTAGGGATTGAAAGAAGGAAACCTTCATTTGATAGCAACAACATTAGAACCCTGCTTTTGGGAAAAAAAAAACTCGGGGGAAAAAACAACTCCGCTTTAAAACAACCAGTGTGTCCAAAGCCATAAGACCTCAAGTGTGTCTCTAACCAGATTATTCTCAAACAAGCAGAAGGGTAGGAGGAGATAACGGGCAGCCAATCAGAGCCGTCCTCCAAGCCACAAAAATTAAGGGGCAGGGAAGGGGCAATGACTTACTATAGGTGCCAGTGACCGCGGAAGGGCATTTGGGGCTGTGGGACTTTAGGTCTGGAGGGACCTTTGGAGCAGCTGAACAAGACAAAAACACACAACAGTTTAGAGATAAAGAGGAACAAGCAATACTCTCCTGAACAGTGACACTGTGCGGCCAGGCCACACTCCAATCCCTGCAGGGAGGAGGGGAGGAAACACCCCCAGCTATGAAACTGCCCTGATTTTAGGAACCCACAAGCGCTCACTTTTGTTGTTTTGATGCTGGTTTGACACACAATTCAACGGCAACATGTTTCACGGGCTCTTCTAACCTCGATTGCTCAAGAGTAATATCTCGGCCACTACCTTGGACAGATCCAAAGGAATCTAACCACCCATTTGACCACACACACACCCTCCCTTCCCAAAATGCTGTTATGTATTTTTTTGTCCAGCAATCCACAGGGTAGAACCAGATTGAGGGCCTGCCAACACTACCCTTTTACCTTCTTGTGTGATGCAGATAGAGCCGCTGCCCATGCCAACCCTCAGAGCGTCAGCCCCTGCGTCAATCAAGTTCTTTGCTTGGGCCGCTGTCACCACTGAGAAAAGGGAGAAAAGACGTATAAGGAAATTGAGCTCCATTAACATAGCAGCTGTTGCCACGCTACCGCAAGACGTGGCTTCCTCCTTCCAAGCAAACAGGACAGTTTTGTACAAAGACCATTTTTCAGATTATGGGTGGTTCCTTGACTTACGACTGCTTGTTTAACGACATTTCAAAGGTACGACAAACGTGATTCACAACCTATGTGTTTCCACTGACAACTTTTGCAGCTCCTTAGCGGTTACAAGATTGCAAATTAGGTGCCTGGTAACCGGCTTACATCTACGACTGGTTGCAGTATCCTGTGGTCACATTACAGTGAAACCTCGGTTTGCGAACGCCTCTGTTTGCGACCAATTCACAACACAAACAAAAAATCCAGCCGAGTTTTGAATCGGTTCCTGGCACGGAAAGATGCCGTTTTCCCTTCTGCGCATGCGCAGTGAGGGTCACTTCAGAATGTACCCTTTCGGTTCACCCCGCAGTCCGGGAATGGATTGCGGTTGTGAACAGAGGTTTGACTGTATTTGTAATCTTTTTTGCCGATTTCCAGCAAAAAACACCCACTGGAATAACTGGATTCACTTAACAACCATAGTGATTTGCTTAACACCTGACATAAATTTGTCCTAGGATCAAGCCTGGCTCAACTTACAACTTGCAGTGACTTACATGGAAATTCCAGTCTCAATTGTGGCCATAAGGTAAGGCCTACCTGTACGGAGGAAGCCATTATATATCATCAGCTGGAAATGTAGGCTCAAAGTCCCAATTCTTGCAGGACTGTGTTGGACAAATCTGCTTTAACTATTGAAAATTGGGATGATTGTTACTAGGGCAGAGAACTACGACAGAGCCAAGAATTTTGGTCATCAGTCACCGGGGTTGCAATTTGAGGCACCATGTGACCGGACTTGATTTTACAATGGTCATAAAGTGAGTTATTGCCATTGCAAAGCAACCTGCCTGTCATTAAGTAAACCCATTCTTCTAGAAACTGGCAAAAAAACCTATTGCAAACCATGGTCACATGACTGGGATCCTGCAACCATTTATAAATGAAGCCAATAATCAAGGACATGAAATGCGATCACATGACCATGGAGGGGGTAGCAGTTATAATTTTGAGAACGGGTCGTAAGTAGCTTTTTAAAAATCGGTTGTCGCTTTGAATGGTCAGTTAAACAACTGGTTGTAAGTGGAGGACTTCCTGTACACTAATGAAGAAGAAATAGTTGATCTTTATTACAGTTCCCGTTCAAGATACTGCTAATTTCTATCCTTCATTTATCACATTTCAGTAATTTTAGGATATAAAGGTATCAATGCGCCTGTCTCCTCACCCGTAGCATTTTATGAACTCCACGTAATCTGCAAAAATGTTTATCGAACACATACCGGCTTCATTACAAACCAAAACTTAATAGTTACCATTGCCTCCAATGACTTGCAGATGAGAATATTTCTCCTTGATGTATTTGATCATGTTGATTTGAAAAATGGAGTTCCCCTGCGATGAATCCTAAGAAGAAAAAGAAGAGAGATTCCTGTATTGCTCCTTAAAAAAAAAATTAAAGCTATTTAAGTTGGAATCTAACAATTCTGTATGAATGCTTGCCAAGTTCTTCTTTCCAGCTACTCGCTAGCGCTGAATTTAAACTGAAGTAACTCAGCGTAAAATCTAATTGAATACAAGCCCTAATCCCTCGGAACACCTACAATTGCAATAATTTCACCTCGTTATCAAAGCGTGTCTCGCATGAAATTCAACCATTATCTCCCTTGCTACTTCATGGGACTCCCCACTGTCTTTAAAACTTACCAATACAATGACATCAACTCCAGCTTGTGCCAGCAGATCGAGACGGTACCTATCGTCTTCATGAGTGCCAATGGCTGCCCCACAGAGCAACTGTTTCTTGGCATCCTTTGAAGCCAGGGGATAGTCCCGGTTCTTCTTCAGATCTGTGCGAGCAATTATGGCCACCAACTCTCCCTTTTCATTAACAATTGGCAATTTTCCTTGAAATTTAAAAAACAAAACAACCAAACCTGCTGTTATTTCTGAGGAACAATTTTGGTTTTTCCACCCCCACCCCCCACTCATTATACGGATGGAACATTCCAGTTTTCCTTTTTGGTTTAATTGGCTATATTAACATTTTTGATAACATGGCAACTAAAGTTGCACGGTTCTAGTACCTTCATTAAACAGAAGTGATTCCAAAGCATCTGATCCCTAACTCAGCTAAGGCTGGAGAAGATGACTAATTAACCAAGGAAAAAAAGAAAATAGGATATCTATTGGAAGCTGAGGTTAAGAATTTCTCTATAATAGTATTCACGAATGCAGTGCAACATCATTTGTTCAGTACGCTTTTGCTGTATTTTGACCTACATGAACCCCAACTGTTACGGTTTAAAGACATTACCTTTCAATGGAAACAATTCATGATGGTTTATTCAAATCTGGCTTAGCCAAAGATATGAACCTACTAAAAGTGAGGATTTAACTAGGATTTGAAGACAGAAGCTGGTTTTTTTTTCTTAAATGGATAATGGGATTATTTATTTTTTGTAGCTATTTGTATGTCACCAAACAATATATTTGAATTGCCTCACTTTAAACAATATGGTTCTATTTTAACAATCTAGAACTACGCTAGAAAATGCTGATACTGCACAATGTAGCATATTTATTTAAGAGGTTAGCAGGATGTGTGATTATTAAAGTGACATCACAGTAACAAATCCATAAAGTTAACAAAGCCCTAAAATTAAGCGCAGGATGAAAAATGTAATAGTGTCATATTCAACACATATAAACTATTTTATAGCTATTTTCACATACCTTTTTTACTCCTCTGCAAGATTTCATTCGCTTCTTTTAATGTAACACCTGCAGGAGCTACAACAAGATCTTCCCGTTTGGTCATGATCTACGAAAAATAAACAGCTGAAGTAAGACAAATGTCCTTTTCATTTTGGCTGGGTAAAGCAGCACTGTCTAACAGGGAAATATTTGTCAGTCCAGAGTAATCTAATTTGATGTATTTATTATTATGGAAGAAGAAAGACGTTTCAGTCAGACTTAATACAATTAACTTAATGCGGAAAAGAGCCGTTTACCATAATGTAAGGAAAGTAACTTAGTGCCAGACATTATTGCTGTCCCCAAATCAGGAATTACACAACTCAAAGTAATTGTCTCTATCTGGCTTCTCAACTCGTGTTAACAATCAGTTTTTAAAGATCTTTTTCAGACAAAACTTCAGATTTAAAGTTCAGTTTCAAAACCACAAGTGAAATAATTCTTAAAAATAAAAGAAAATCCATCAGTAATGTTTTTCACCTCCAATGTCCCTTCCAACCTTTTGATTCTATGATTCTAAATAATATCAACATTAGGAAAACTAATGCTATTCTGTATTAATCACTTATAAATCTTATAGCTTGGAACACTATGCAGAGAAAGTGCTAGAATTAGTTTTCCCCTCTGGAATCTAATTATTTTAGATGGGCTGTATGTATTAGTGTGTTAAATGGCGAAAGTTTAATCACAAGTGCCTCCAGCTACAAACTGAAGCATGTAGCCTAGACACAGGCAGACATTCTCATTTGCCTACAGACAGACTGTGGATGTTGAAGGCTGAAGGATTAAGATGTCTGACCTCACAGAAATTCTATTTGGAGCTTTTCAGAGTAACCAAATGTAGCTTATCCTTTTCCCATTTCCAACGTTATCAGAAATCCTTTAGAAATGTATTAATTACAGGCAATTTCTGTCTGAACTTTAAATCATGCTATTAGCTGTTTTTGTCAGCACAAATCCAAAAATAGCACAGGGAATTAGAGCCAAGTGTAAGACAGGTTGGAATGCTGCAGTGCTAAAACCTCCACATCCAGTTACAGTAGTTACATTAATGCTAATTCCAGAAGGCTTTCATCAGGCAATGGGAAGAAAGTCGGCTGGCCAAACAGGGAAATATTAACTTGCAAAAAAAAAAAAATGCTGTCTGGAAACAGGAGCAGGTCTCAGAATATATTTTTAGAAAGCAGTTGCTGAGGGGAAAAAATATTGCAAAACTAAAAATAAGTAATATTTAATAGTAAACCGTAGGTGCCTTGGTTGAAATGCAAGCCTTCCTCAAAACCAACTATCACAAAACATGGCATGGTATCAATAAAGACAGCCTATCTTTTATATAGTCGATGCTGTTTTTTCTCATCAATACATCATTAATCAAATTTCTTTCTGACTCTGGTCAGCGTACAATAATGAGGACCGAAGTCCTTTCTTTTCTTTCGGGGAATCCCTTCACCAACCTCATTAAGAGGCAGATCATGCTCTTCCTCTTTCAGGAAATCAATGTCTCGGGATGAGATAATCCCCATGAGCCGGCTACCCATCTTCCCATTGTCTGTTATGGGGATGCCACAGAATCCATGACGGGCTTTCGCTTCAAACACATCTCGGACGCGATCGTTAGGGCTCAGCACCACTGGATCTGTGATAAATCCTTGTTCATATTTCTGGAATAGGACACATTAAAAAAGGAGAATGAGAGACTGAGACATGAAAAGAAGAGTCATATCACTCCTAGTAGGGTGTTCTCTATCTATGCCCGATCCTCTGAGATTATTTATTTATTAGATGTTTATCCTTTATTACTTCATAAGTAACTCAAGGGGATGGACATATCTAATACTCCTTCCTCCTCTTTTTTGCCCCACAGCAACAACCCTATGAGGTAGGTTGGGCTGAGAGACTGTGACTGTCCAAATTCACCCAGCTAGCTTTCATGCCTAAGACAGGACTAGAACTCACAATCTCCTGGTTTACTAGGCCCGCACCTTCACCATTATACCAAACTGGCTCTCCAGTTTGCATAATGAATAATGAACAATTATTATTGTAGCATGTAATGCTATGGCTCAGAAGCACAACTAAAGATTCTCCAAAGTACCAAACACAGATGTACACGTAGGCGAAGTTAAGCAGCATGCAAATAACAGTGCATACTATAATTTTAGCTACACAGAATGGGAAACTCCTATCCCAGTGCATAGGGAGGCATCAAAGGAACTATAATCTATATATCTATCAAATTTAGATACCATGCATCTTACTCTGAAATTGATTCTGGGCAGTTTTACAGCTAAAAAGTTACTACAGAATGATAGTAGTGTTCTGCACTGTATAAGTTCGTAACTGTAATGCCAACCTAATTAGACTCAGTTAAAGATAGCCTGCTTTAGGGCCCATCAGTTGCTGATGTTAACTCTGATCAGAAGACTTCAATTAGCTTTAATTAAATGCAAGTACTAACTATTATAAGACATTAACTGTCATAAGACAGGGAATTTGGGAAGAAGAGGAAGCATGCAATCACTTATCAATTCAACTTGTCACCTGATCTTTCATTCCAGCTTTTGGGGCGGCATAGAAATTCCAACAAATAAATAAATAAATAATAACTCGCACAAACATTTGTGGTTTTACCTTAACTTTCCGTACTTCATTGGCCTGGAATTCTGGGGTACAGTTATGATGGATGAATCCTATTCCTCCTGTGAGCTGCACAAATACAGAAAAAAACAACCCATGCTAAAACTAGAATAAGTTTCTTCACTGCCATTTGGGATGCAACAAGTTCAGCAGGAATGCTTCCCAAACTGATGCAGTTATTTAAGGAAAAGATTCCGTCTTGGAAAGCCATAGTGATATGACAGAAATACATACTTTGAAGAATATGTGTAAAACTCGGCTTTTTAGCTTTATATATACGAAAAACGGGAGGGAAGAAAAGTTCAGGTTTATAGAATTAATGAAATCATGTGGGTTTTTGTAGGGATGGTATATGGTGCTTCCATAAGGGTTGCAAACCATGACAAATTAATCATGCCATTATGTAGAGTTAGGGCACACCCTTCCTCCATCTTGGTGGATTAATTTGACTCGTGTT
>JANHJO010002080.1:113204-124489 GCA_032468235.1 Pseudoxyrhopus heterurus | reverse complement strand
GTTCTCTTAGAAGAAATTTGGAAGCAACTCTGTCCGTGTATGGAGAGTCTGTTTGTAACACAAAAAAAACAATAAAATAATAATAAAAAAAAGAAACGATTATAGCTCTTAATAGTTGTACACACTTTTAGAGACTAGAACAAAATATTGCATTCATTAGGGCTCCCATAAATGCTGATTTTATGTGGTGGTCTTTCAACTGCTGTGAATAAAAATCAGGTATTAAACAGGATCCATACAAAATATAAAACAGAAGATGTATTAAGACATTGGAGCTCTATTTATTTGGATGAGTTTTATAGAATGAGTTCTGATGGGCTGCTGTACAGTTTGGTATGCTTTAGTTATTTTGTACTGTCTTCTTAATTTACTGTTCTCTGCTCCAAACCTTCAGGATGAATTGTGTTTATTGTTTAAAATAGTTATTTTTAAGTGTAGAGGATATATAGTCCTGGAGTTTTCCTTCATTCAGGCTGAAGGCCCTGTTGTGATGCTGCAGAATCAGTGACTGCTGTGTTCAATTACTATGTTTTAAGGACTTATTTAGGCCCTACCTGGGAAGCAGTGAAGTTCAAAATAGAATTACTGCAGGGTTTCAGATCTGCAGCTTCAAAAGTCTCCATCATGTGGATAGAGAACAATATAAAAGATTACCCATCCACAACTATAATTCTCGGAGTGGCATTTGTACATTCACACATCTATTTTAAAGCTTGGGATAACCTACAACTGAAAGAAGAGCAAGACAGATAGCCTAGAATACCTGTAAGCATCTGAGGTAAAAGAAATATAAGGTGAATTTAACCCCCACAGCACTTTCAATAAATCTGTAGAAGACTGAATCCCTTCCTTTATCAAAGGCATCTGATGACATTTCTTTTGTACTCATTATGAATATCTTTTGGGAAAGTAGGCTTCCTTTCCCACACATTTAAGCTTATCCTTGGACATTTATTTCAGCTGAGTTTTTCCTGTAGCAATTGCATTCATGCAGCACAATTGTGGTTTACATTAATTTTGTGGTTTAAAGATGTTATGCAAACCCAGTCTTTTTCTGGTGCAGTGTATTATATACACCCCCCAAAAGCAAATCATTCAGTAATGAATTTAAGATATTGTGTGAACCTAGCCAATGCTTTTCTTAGCCTGCACTAATTGAAGTATTGGCTTTATTGTCATATCTGCTCATATGGGGTGGGTCCTATCATGGGAGAGAAGACAAAACAGGTTCAAAGTCCTGAAGTCTGTCCAGTATCCTATTCCAAACTGGTCAATTATATGCATTTGGGACACCCATAAACAGGATATGAATGCATTATCATGAGCCACGGTGGCGCAGTGGTTAGAGTGCAGTACTGCAAGCTACTTCTGCTGACTGCTAGGCTGCCTGCAATTTGGCAGTTCAAATCTCACCAGGCTCAAGGTTGACTCGGCCTTCCATCCCTCTGAGGTGGATAAAATGAGGACCCAAATTGTTGGGGGCAATATGCTGACTCTGTAAAACGCTTAGAGAGGACTGTAAAGCACTGTAAAGTGGTATATAAGTCTAAGTGCTATTGTTATTGCTATTATTGCTCTCATTTGTATTTGCCAGTGGTTGCATGCCCACATTTATCTTGATTCCTGAATTAATGTATTTTGTTCATGACACTGACCCCTGGACTAACCAATGCAAACTACCACAACTAAGTATTTAATTAAAATGTTTCAGGAAGGTGTGTGAAAAAGTCAGTTTAGTGTGGTGGTCGAAGCACCAGATTTGAACCTGGGAATAGCATGAAAAACTGCAGTAATTCACTTCACAACTGTGACAAAAAAGGTCATAAAATGGGGCAAAAATCACTTAATAACTATCTTATTTAGCAATGTACATCTTGGGCTCAATTGTGGTCATTAAGTCAAGGACTAGTAAACTAGACTAGTAAAATGCTCCCACAACTCCCTTTATTATCCAATTTTACTTTAAGTATTTTTTTTTCTTAATGAAGAAAAAGAACATTTGCTTTTCACACACAATTCATCAGCCAGCTGCCTCTAGGGTCAAGGGCCATTTATTCCTACAGGTGTTAAACACATAAAGATCTATTATTTTAATTCACTACAAGATAAGGCTCTCCTGAGAAATAAATGATTCAAATAGCAGAAAATACTTTCAAATAGTAATCAAGAAAATGAGAAAGTTGCTTGAGAAAAAAAGCAATCCTCTGGAGACAGGCCAACCAACCCAAAAATTCTAAGAACAATTATCTCTGAGGCATCTAAAATCTTTTAGGACATTTGGAAACATGATGGATAGAGTTTGTTTTTGCACACCTTAGACCCCAAATATTAGAGCTCAATTTACATTGTTATATGTTGAGATCAAATCAGATAATACATCCCACTGAAAAGCTTGCAGCATGTCTGGGTGCATATATATATAAAACAGTGAAACATGAAAGTTTACCAATCAAAAAGTGGATGGTATAGCAGACACAATACAAGCCCAGAAATCTCCAGGAGAAACCTAAGAAACACCTATCTCTAAGTTCCGGGAGAAATATAGTTGGTACATATGGAACAACTAATGTGATTCATTCTTGTTCAGTGAAACTCAAAATGTAAATTCATATCATCATTAAAGGCAGCCAGGATGTAACCTTAAAACCAAATAGGAATGAGAAGGAACTAAAGCTTCTCCATTTCACTTTTAGGAGCAGGTCTTATTAATATCTACTGTAGTAACAATCTTGATTTAATAACCAGTTGTGTGGAGGAGGAACAGACAGCTGTTAAAGTCAAATGGCCATTAAATCTGAATGTATGTAAAATTTACCAGCAATATGCAGATTTATTAGTCAAACAATGAAGTTTATCAATTGTTTGGAGACACATTCCACATTCGAATTTTTTCTGTTTCATCCAAAGCCCACTGATTGTGTTTGTGTAAAATTGAGATTCTAGTGTATATTTCCTTAGAGTTAAATTAGCTGCTTATTCATCTGCTAGACTTTGGTTGGTGACTGCCTTGGGCAATGACTGTTCAGTTACATGATAATCCTAAGTGTTTACAACAAAGTCTCAAAATTACAAACGTTACAGCACCACGGCAGTCGTTCGCCCTTATGAATGACTGCAGAGGCACTGCAACGTTCACCCTGTTCCGTTCCGTTCCCCACAGCTGCTTCCCCCCTCCCATCCTGCCGCACCAGACTCACCTTGCAAAGATCTCTCTCTTCTCTGCCGCTGTTTCTTTGCCTTTGAGGGAGAAGAGAGCAGGACTACTTTCCTTCCAGCGTCCGATCGGTTTGCAAATGCTTTTGCATGTACCTGAAGTCGCATGAGATCATGGCCTCCAGAACATTTCACTCTCGGCGCGAAAAGCATTTGCAAGCTGATGGGACACTGGAAGGGAAATCGTCCTGCTCTCCTCTCCCTCAAAGGCAAAGAAACCATAGCAGAGGAGGTGGTAAATGAGTCCAGCACAGCAGGATGGGAGGGGGGGGAAGCATGAGGTATCTCAGTGGGTTGGGGAGGCCTTGGGTGGCCTGTTCCATCACTAGACACGCCAATGGCCATCCTACCTTGTGCACTTAACGACCCGCACATTCAATTAGTGAATTTGTGGGTGAAAGCAGGGAGTGATCACGTTCAAGTTATGCGATTCACTCCTATGAATCCTCGAGTTAAGAATATAATGGGCAGGCTCCATTACATTCATAACTCGAGGATTACCTGTATTTATGATGGTTGTAGGTTCCCAGGATCATGTGATCACCATTTGCAATCTTCCCAGCTTGCTTCCAATAAGCAAAGTCAATGGGGGAAGCTGGGTTCGCTTACACCATGTGATTCACTTAACTGTCACAAAAAAGGTCATAAAATCAGGTGCCACTCTTTTAGCAACTGCCTTGCTTAGTAACAAATTCTGGTCCCAATTGCAATCACGAGTCAAGACAACCTGTAAACAAATTCAAATTTCATACATAGAAAAGCAAATGCATCCCTACATTTATCACTATTCAAAGCTAAAGCTAAAATCAGGTGCGCTAAATTAGGTGCAAATGATTAGAACATCCTTAAGAGAGAACCTAGTTGGAACCTGCCTTATTGAAAGTATCGAATTACATTTACCTCAGAGATGGTTTGCTCTTTGTTGTTGAAGTGCATACTGCCACCATGCTCAAATTGAAAAAGCTCTCGAGGCCTTCAGAAAGGTGCCTTAGAGCATGGGAAGAGATTTTTTAAAATTGCCAAACAATTAGACACAAATTATTCCACTGCTTGCAAGATCTACAACAGAGATTTCAAACAACTGCTAACTTGCCCAGGCAAGGCTATCCCATTAAGTTCAGCCCAAGAGCAGAATACAAGTTGTTGAAAGATGTCTCTAGGGACTCCAGAATTTCACCACACGACCATCAAGTTACTCTTACCACTATTGATGTTGAAGTGTGTGAGCCTACCGTTATAAAGCAGTTGCACAAATTAGATCTACACGGGAGGTGTACCAGGATGAAACTGTTGAATACCTAGGTAAAGTCCAAGACTTCTCATACAACATGCTTTGGACAGATTAGGCAATGATAGGATCATTTGGCAACAGGAACAGAAGACACATTTTATAAAAATCAAAGAACCTGATGCCAACTATAAAGCAGGTTGGTGAAAATGTTATGGTTTGGGCTGCCTTGCTGTGTAACAGCCTGGACAGCTCATCATCACAGAAGCTACTATGGGTTCTTTGTTGTATTAGACAGTGCTTGAGGATAATGTGAGGCCATCTGTCAGAAAACTGAAGCTCAATAGAAAGTGGACCTCACAACATGATGACTCTAAACATTCCAGGAAATTTATCAAAAATGGCTGAAAAAATAAATTAATGGAGTGTTCTAGAATGGCCAACTCAAATCTGGGGTCTAAATACCATCAATATGCTGTCAAGTGATTTTAGAACAGGCTATGTATGCAAGAAACTCCTCAAGCATTACACCTAGGCAAAGTCTGAAAAGCTTAAAAAATTCTCCATGAAAAGAGTGGGAAAAATTACTCTAAAATTACTCTCAGTGGATGTCAGAAACTGGGAAATAGTTATGAAAAACACATATTTGAGGGTTTTTTCTGCCAAAGGAGGCAATACCTGGGATAAGATCCAAGACAGTTGGTGGTTTTTCCCGAGAAAGAAATGGCATGTCTTATTTATTTAAATAATTGCCAAGTTTTACCATCCTTGTTTTATTGGATTGTTGTATGCTTCCCAGACACTGTCTGTGAGATAGGCTGCTATATAAATTTGATTAATAAAAATAAAGTCAATTTTTCATGTTTTTGTTCAATTACATCACCATTTATCTTTACGTATTGTTTGAAGATAAAACACTGGTATGTCCACAAATGTTAAAAAAGAAAAAAAAACTTAAGTATATGGGGTATACTTATTTTTTCACATGATTGTATAATATGTAGGCATATGTCTGTGCATACACACACTGATGTAAGGAATACCCAAGTACCTATTTGGAACACAGTTGCAGATTGTTATCTGGAGCAGTGTTAAGTTTCCTTGCCTGAGGGAGAACACAACTTTTCCTGCAATTCTGCTCCTTTCTTTCTATTCAGAGCTATTCTTCTTCCTGAACAGGAATGTGTACTGATTGTAGCTTTACAAAAAATAGCACTCTTTTCTCGTGCAGTTTTCAGGAAAGCAGCAGGTAAATTTTTATACAAATCTAAGTTACTTGCCCTCTTCTTTAATGTAGCTGTAATGTGTTTTTCAGAAAACCAATCAGAATTACACAGATTTTAATTCCAATCTCAATCAAGCTGCTTTATGAGAAAGGGGAAAAAAACTTGTAACATTAATTGTGAACTGAACAATCACACCAGTAAAGTTCTAACTGGTAAAAGTATGGTGGAAAATCTGAAGTCGTCATCACAGTATCTTTAAGTAGACAACGGCCAAAATTTTAAAATGCAGGAAAAAAAAAAATCAAAATACTGGGCTTGGTCCCAGCAGTTCCTATGGTTCAGTTCTTCAATTAAAAAAACTTGTCAGTTAAATTAAAACAGATGTCAAATGGATGCAAAAATACAACTTAGAAAGCTATAAGGACTGCATGTTTTTGCTTTTCCTTTTTCTACAACCAATGTTACACACAACTGCTGCCAGCTGAGATAATGAGAGAATGATCTTAAATTTTGATGGATTAAAATCAGTTGTCATAAAGTTATGATAATGCTATGTTCAAGAAGAAAGGGATTCTATGCTGTCTAAATCCCAGCACTAACAAACATCTGCAGTAAATCTCAGACTTTCAGGTAAGTAGGTTACCTGAAAAAATTAAAAAGAAAAGTCCTGGCCTCAAATACCTGCTATCCCAATTCCAGATTCATTTAATTAAAAATTACAACAAAAGCAACAAGTTAGTATGCTAATAAACAATTTCTTGCACGAATCCCATAGAATCAGGTAACTAGGAAAAAAAATAACCCTTGTTTAAATAGGCTAGCAAATTTGTAGAGGAATATAGTATAGTAAGACATTTTGTATGTTACTAATTATGTCTTTTGCTCCCCCAATAAAGACACATCGTTCAACAGCATGTTCAAAAGACGTGCTTGTCATTCTTAATAAACAACTAGCATAAGAATACATAAGAGAAACAGGGTGGTATCTTTATATGATACACAAGTGTATGTTACAAGAATTCCATTAGGCACAGGAGCCTCAAGGATTTAAGGCCTCAACATCAGGCCAAATGGGAGAGAAAGAAAGAGAGAGAGAGAGAAAAAAAGAGAGAGAGAAGGAAGTGTGGTAGTTTGTACTTAACATCTAAAAATGTCATTTTTAAGGTCTTAATAGAAATTGATTTTATTCTCCTTATAAATCATAATTGCAGGACATCCCCATCTAGGACATGTTAGTGTCCAAGCACAAGGAAACTGCAAACCATCTTTTTTTTTAATAGGTCAAGCAGATATCCACCGTTTTCTGCTTCCAAGTTCATGAGCTTGAATGTAGTGGCCCACCCAGGCCAAGTCCACCAATTAAATTTGTTTTCTTCACATCATAAAAAACCCCAAAGTCAACCTACGGAACCTCAGAGCTCCTAAAGAAAGAATGCAGCCTTCAATGTGTCCAGAAAGCTGATGCAAAAGGGTCAGATACACAATGGAAAGGGTCTCTTATTAACCAGAAGAAGCCTAAAAGGGCTTCTTAGCTACACCAATAAAAAAAAAAACCTTAGGCATCTCCTTTAGTGTAAAAGGCTGTACAATTGATCCTGGCCTTGCTGCCACCCTGCCCGGCCCAGTTCCACCCTGCACCCTTTTTCTGAACTGGGAGGGACGCCTTTAGTGCATGGTGCTGACATTGGCCACTGCAATAGCTTCTTGAATTTCTCGTATCACCAGAATCCGGGTAAGCATTTGCTCCATTTGCTCTCGACTGATTGGCTGGATGGAATACCAGATAGGACTATTGGGAGCCACCACTGGTTCAGGAGTCAAATAGAATGTATCATTTCTGCCTTTCACGGTCTGCGGGCTACAAAGAGAGAAAAAACATTAGTGTTTGCTTTGGAAATGCTATTAACACTGTCTTAGGAACAACGGCTGTTTCCTCTTCCTCTCCATGAAATTCAAATGCAAAATGAAATTGGAAAAGTGCAAATTAATCTGGTTTGTTGTAGATTATGAAATCAGATTAAGATAATATGTAATTAGAGTAAAATAAGAATAATTCTTATCAATAGAAACTTTAAGCATATACTACACCTTTCTTACTAATTTTTATTTTTTTCTCCTTTCTACCTCTCTGGTGACTCACTTAAAAGAATTTGAAAAAATATGGATATAGAATATACACACCATATTTGATATAGTCAATTTGCCTATGTTTCCTTTGTATCATGGTATCAAAAAAATCCAGTTTTAGTAACTGGAAGACTGCCTGTTAGCTTGGTGATTTCACAGGTCTTTCAAATGAAGCTTGCTTAAGAAACCTTCTCCACTACAAGTAACTGTTAAAAGATATTCAGCAACTTTGTTCAGCAACAGCTCAGAGCCAGTAAGAATGCAAGTCAAAGAAAGACTTTTACCTGCTGAAATTATATTCTTGAGCTGCAACAGGATAATACCATCTGGATACAATACCAAAAAAGTAAAAAATGTAAAAATCTATAGTATATATTGTTCAATTGCTCCCAATTAGTTGATTAACAAAAGATCTGTATAAATCCGGATGTTTCCCACACATGGTTTAGTATTAAATTAAGTCTGGACTAACTAGTTCAGGATATAAATTAACCAAGAAAATAATTTGGATTACAGGCTTGAGATTCCTATTTGTAAGCCTTTATGTATATGAAGCTTGTTCACAAATGAACAAATACTTTATTTGTTCATTACATTTAGAAAATGCTCGTCTCCTTCACAGAGGGACTCTGGGTGGTGTACAAATAAAATAGGCCTTCACTGCGCTAACCAGCCCCACAGCTGCATGCTCCTCTAAGAGACTCAAGCAAGATGGCAGACCCAGGTCTTTAGCATTTTCCAAAGGCCAGGAGACATGGAGCTCATCTCACATAGATGGAGAGTGTTCCAAAGGGCGAGGGCAACAGCAGAGAAGGCTCTCTTCCTTCTGCAAGTTGGAAGTTCCTTCTTTAACTGACAGAGTCTGCAACATACTTTCCCTGCCTGGCTTTTCTTCAGCTACATAATAAAATGTATGAATCAAGCATTTCTGCAAGTTGTTTTCACTTAATGACAAATGGGACTGGAATTTCTGCAACTAAATGACAGTTGTAAGTCTGATGTCAAGTGACTGCACTGCTTAGCAATGGAAATTCTGACCTTCCCAATTGCCATCCTTAAGTGAATAGCTATGCGTCATTAAGCAGGGCTATCAGGTGTCGCTACTTGTGACTTTCTGCCAACTTCGCCACTTACTTTTCTTGTAGGGAACCGGCAAAAAAAAAATCATAAATGATAGCCACATTTATTTGGATGCTGCAGGACAACCTGTAGCAAGCTACCTATAGACTGAAAGCCCTTGAAGATAATGTTCAATGGACAATTGTGATGGGAAAACTCACCATTTGAAGAGGTAGAAGTCATAGAGTTTTATGGGACACCTCAATGGATTTTCAGGATTCTCTGTCTGCTCTGCATACATGTCATCTGTAACTGCAAATCAACCCCAAGAGATACAGAACCATGAAATACTTTCTTACAGAAGATGAACAGATTAATGTCAATGATGGAACAAAGAACACATCTTTTGTAATCTCCACTATCTTCGTTGTTGCATATATTACCAAATACTATCTTCCAAACAGTTCTTGCAAATAAATAGGAGCCTTCTTAATAAGGCATTGCATGTAGATGTAACTTATGAAAGGCTTGATGAATGATTACCAGAAACACTGAAAGTGAAAGCAAGAACTTTACACGCAGCAAGGGGGATATTCATATTTCCAATAGACCACATTCATGTGGTCTTTACCAGACAATTAGTGTTCTATTTATTACATAACATCTTTGTAATAGACCTGAAAAAGCTCTGCAAAATGAACATAGTTAAATATTAGCAATTTTCATATATTTTTTTCATAAATTCTTTCTACCTTTCTGGCCTGCCTGATGGATGCCAAGAGCCTTCAGATACCGGATGCTTGTACTCTTATCTTTAGGATTAGAAGGGTTCTTCTTAGTCTGCCTCAAGACTTTTGAAAAAGCCAGTTTCATATGTTGGTCTACTGTTTTCAACAGGAAATATCTGTAGACACAGGAAAAGTACCCATTGAATTAAATTCTCTGTCCCAAATCTGGAGGGAAAAAACCCAATGTCCCTCACATCCATCAATGGTCAAACATTTATGGACCTAGGCATGGAGTATCTAGATTTCAACAATCAAGAACAGACAGACAGACAGACAGACAGACAGAATAGTAAGGCAGCAATCTTTTAAGTTTAACCACATTTTAAATAAATATGTGTGTGTGTATATGTATGTGTGTGTAAAACATGGTTAAACTTAAACAAAAGATTGCTGCCTTACTATTGTATCTAGATAAAATCATTTTCAGAGAAAAATTTTTCCCTGGTTCCTTCAATAACTAGGGGAAGCTCCATGTTCAAAATAAAGAATAAAGTGCCCTCAAAATGATATAGACACTATAGTAAAAATGTATTCTTCAAGGATTAGGATGGCCTTTTCAGAAAACAGAAGGCTGGACTGTAGCCAACATTTCTGAAACTGTAAAGCCAGTTGCCATAAAGAGCAAACTTCCATTTCTTATGTCTACTGATTACAGGCTGATCATCCTGCAGACAGAGGCTTAAAACCACATATGGCTAATGATGAAAGCAGAATTTGAACTAGAAAATTTTGGTCCATAATTTCTTTGTAATTGTACTATAACCAGCAGTAGAATTAAGTTTACTCTGCTTGCTTGTTTACTTATTAAACTTTTATGCCACCCATCTCCCCTACAAGATGACTCTTCCACATTTTTCTGGAAGTTTGATTTGCTCTTAATACGGTAATTCAAAATTCTTGGAAAAAATAGGATTCTGCCTATTTTAAAATAATTGGAATGGTTTTATTTAGGTAATGCTTCCATTGGTACATACTTCGTATTAAAAAACATGAGAGTGGTTAACAAGGTAGCAGGAGAGTGAGCTCCCAGCTGTTTACACTCCCATAACATCTCTTCTGTCACATGGCTGGGAAGAACATATCCTGTGCAGATAAAAAGAAAGCATCAATACACAGATACCAAACTGATGCTCCTCCTAAGAAAAGATACAAACATTGTATTTCTCAACATTGTAACGTTAACAGAGCAAAAAATAATCTTTCAAGATAAAAACCATTTGATTTGTGATAGCAAATTCAACCAATTGTTTAGTCATTGTTAAATATTTACATACTCCTCTCAACTGTCCGTTTGAAGATTCTCTTACCCAAAGAAGTGATCCTAGGCTGCACATCCTTGAGAACTTCGTGTAACCATTCAGTGAACCGTATGTAATAGAGATCTGAGAAAATGTCATCAACTCGTCCATTTTCAAATAAGTACTGCAAGAAACAATAACAAAGTGGAGGGGGGAGGAAACCCTTACGATGATGTTCATTAATGAAATGAAATGACAGCCTGTATGTTAATGTTATATTCAAAATCCCTACCAGTCTGAAGTAAAAAGTGCCTTTAAGTGAAAGCATTTATAGCAATATAGCAATAGCATTAGATTTATATACCGCTTATCAGTGCTTTACAGCTCTCTCTAAGCAGTTTACAGA
>JANHJO010002080.1:30401-43145 GCA_032468235.1 Pseudoxyrhopus heterurus | reverse complement strand
ATCTCATTGGCTGTCAGACTCCCAGGGGGCGGGGGTCTTGGCTAACTTTGTAGGCTGTGGGCAATTCCTAATATGGAGATATCCTTCTATGGACTGGCTCTTGTTATGGAGAATAGGCTGGCTCAGGCTTTAATGGGTCGTTAGCAAAGGTGTGGGCTGAGTTTCTGCCTTGTGAGTTTCAACTTATAATATCTCCCACCTTCCAACAGTTCTTTAAGGGAGTAGATACAGACATGCCAGCATGCATATCTGTCCTACTAGGGCAGGGGTCTTCCAACTTGACAGCTTTAAGACTTGTGGACTTCAACTCCCAGAATTCCTCCTCCAGTCATGTTAGTTCAGGAATTCTGGAAGTTGAAGTCCACAAGTCTTGCCAAGTTTGAAGACCCTTGTTCTAAGTATTCATGGGCAGCCATTATGTTTATGGGTTCCAATCAGAGTGCTAGCCTTAACCCACATAGCTCTATGTGGTTTGGCTCTAATGGGTCTTCAGGATTGCCTCTTCTGCCCAAGTTGTACTGGGGTCCAACATGCTCTTCTGAAAAGAGAGTTCTAAAGGTCATCACAATATGGTGTGAAGGAGCTGAAGAGGGGGGCGGGCAGAAACAGACAGTGCTTCTTGGGGGCAACTCCCACATTATTAAATAGTTTATTCAAGGTTTCTGAGAGGTGCAGGACAGCCCGCTCAACAAAACAGTAAGAACATTATGTTTCAAAGTACATTTATGTCTCGATGAGGGTCATAATCACCTTTAATTTTATTACTTCATATTTTTATTGTGCTTTATTGGCACAATAATTTACTTTAGCTGGGTTCTGATTGATTGCAGGGTATTGGCTTCATTACTTCAGCCACTTAAGAGTATTTGATTGGCGGTGGGAGAACATACATATTTTGGTACAATGGAGTCAGATCTTGCTTTCCAATGGCATACACAAAGACCTCTATAGGGAAATGGCCAATTTAATTCTACTTAAAAAAGCCAGTTTGGTGTAGTGGTTAAGGCACCAGGCTAGAAACTAGAAGATTACGAATTTTAGTACTGCCTTAGGCACAAAGCCAGCTTGGCCCTAGGAAGGATGAGACAAGGGCAAACCACTTCTGAAATCTTGCCAAGAAAACTGTAGGACTAATTCAGGCAATTGCCAGGAGCTACTGATAGGAAGGAAGGAAAGAAGGGAGAGGAAGAGAAAAAGAAAGAGATGGAGAGGAAGAGAAAGACTAGACAAGGCAAGGAATATTGGCCAGAATTGTCACCAGAAAAAAAGTTTTGAACAGAAAGCCAGATAACTAGACCAGCCCCCATTTGGGCCCTGTGACATGAGCCTAAAAGACTCCCAGCATCTGAAAGGCATATTCTTTGGCCTAAGCTCACAGCAGTGCTCACCTGAGGATATCCTACAGTGATAATGGAGTTTTCCAAGCAGGATCTCCTCATCACGTTCAAAAGGGATGTCCCCACATACCATGTCATATAGCAGCACACCCAGGGACCACACTGTGGCAGACACACCATGATAGTGGTGGTATTTTATCCACTCAGGGGGGCTGTAAACCCGCGTGCCTGTAGCAAGAGAAAGGAATAACTGACAACGTTGCCCAAAGAGACTTCCTCAGAATAAAATGCTTGTAAACTGCATTTTTAAAAATTCTTGTAAGACAAGAGTAGGCAGGCCATCCTGTCCAGATAAACAGTTGACCATGCTCAGTTTTCCTCTATCTGCAAGCATAGACAATATTAAAAATATTAAGAATATTCTCTGTGTAAAAATACACTTTGCAAAATAATTATTTTGGAGAAAACGATCATGCAAACCTTTATCAACACTTCACAGTAATATAGACATAGATTTCCTCTATGTAAGATTTCCTCTGTGCAACCAACTATGAGTTTAATACTATATGGGAGCAGACACGGCTAAGAATCTGGGATACCTAGAATTAATTTATAAATATATCAGCTGTACACTTAGCACATAGAATTTCTGCTTCCTCAAAATGTGAAAATTGAAAGGGTGCAATGAATCAAAAGAGTAACTGGCACATATTTGGGAGATGAAAGTATTCTGAAAAATGCCTAACCCTCTGAGTTTCTTTAAAAAACAATGGGCACTCTTAATCTAAAACAAACAGCCTGGCCTAAGAAGATCAAATTGTTTTTACCTTTAACATACCTTTCAAAAGAATTCAAAATATGAGAGCCCTGGGAACCAGTTATCTAGCACAAAACAACATTCCTGAGGTCCTCAGACGTATGGTGAGACACATGGAGTTCTTAGGAGCAAACAGGAATGCTATGACTGGAATTGAACTCAAACTATTGTAAAGTTCTGTGGGTATCCTGGCCCATACTTAGAATGTAAATCTCTACGTACAAAATTTCTACATAAAAAAGATGTCTTCCTTGTAAATGTCCAATGGATGATAACAGATGGGGCATACTTCTATTGACGAAAAGGTAGCAAGTACGCCCTTAGAAATCCTCTGTGCATTCATGTTAATTATCAATATAACTACTCATTCCACACACAGAACATTTTTTGCTTTTCTTATTGGTTGAGGGCTTCAGCAGGTGTCATCAATTGTGAGGCTAAGCAGACAAAGGAGGCCACTAGAGAATGACGAAGGGTCCAGGTTAAAAAAAAATTCCAGAAGGAAATAACACCAGTCTACTTATTGCTAAGAACTCTATAAAGTCTGCAGAAATCAAGAGTGAATTCAAAGGAGGATTTAGTTAATTAGCCCAGAACTGAGCTAGGAAAAAACCCAAAGAGCTCTTGTGTCTCTCCAACTCTCTGAAATTCTTGTAATCAGAAACCTTTCTGTGTCACCTTTCAAGACCATCTTTTCTGAACCTGATATCCTCCATGGATTTTGGACTTCAATATCAATAATCTCCAGCCAAATGGTTACTTCAAGTTCAGGGGCACTGGGTTTAGGAAAGCTATTTTAAGAGACACTCCTGGGATAAGCCATTGTTTGCTATTATATTGGGTTCCATGTCTTCTTCGTCTTCCATAGAAAGTTGTCTTGTACAGACCCCCTTGGGCCGTCTACCTGTATGTAACTCCACAGTGGCTGGCAGAAACTCACTGCAGTTTCAGACAAAGGCTTTAACTTTCTTACACAGTGCAATATTAATGCAGTATCAGGGGTTTTCAATGTCATTGTATAGAATGTGAAGGATGTGTGTTTTTGTTATTTTTATAGTTTTCTTATGATGTACCCTGAAGATGGCATTTGGTTTCGTTGTACGAGGTGCAATGACAATAAAGTAAACTAATAATCTAATAAACTATCATGCAAATGTTCCCTTCCTTCTCCCTGCCAACTACACAGTCTCTACTCACCATCAAAATCTGTGTATAGAGTATCCCGCAGCAGTGCACCTGAGCCAAAGTCTATGAGCTTTAAGTCACCATGCAGAAGGTCTACCAAGATATTTTCGTCTTTTATGTCTCGATGCAACACACCACACAGATGGCAGTGGCGCACTGCCTCCACCACTTGCTGAAAGTAACCAGCAGCCACGTTTTCTGGGAGTGGCCCCTGGTCTGTGATAACGTCGAACAGGTCCTGAGAAACAAGTGGTCGCTCCATAACGATGAAGTACGAGTCAGGCTGCTCAAACCAATCCAGAAGACGGACAACACCTTGGCAACCTGGGGACGATACTTTCTTCAGCAGATGGACTTCCAGAGGGATGAGGGTGCCATTCTAGAGAAGAACAGAAATCAAAACTGATAAGAGCATTTGCCACAGCTCTCCAAAAAGCAAAGGGCGTTGCAAGAGTTTTAACTGCAAAAATGTTCAATGTGGAAGGAATGCTCACCATATGGTGGAACTGCAAGATTCGGTCCTTGGCAACATGCTTAACAGCCACCTGAAAGAAGAAAAATGAGCAAACTTTTAGAAGGCAATCTTTACAGGTTTAGAACAAACTTTGCTACAACCCACCGTGGTATAACCCAGTCCCTGAAAACCACCCTTTATACAAGCCCTCCTTATGCCTGTCCAAAGCTGGAGGAAGGTTGAATTTTCTCAGTATAAACTAGTTCTTCTCAGAGAGGAATACTACTTAAAAGATGTTACCATACTACTTAAAAGATGTTGAGACTTTGAAAAAAAGTTCAGAGAAGAGCTACTAAGATGATCAAAAGTCTGGAGACTAAACCATATGAACAACAGCTGCAGGTTTTGGGTCTGGCTAGTCGAAAGAAAGGAAGAATTAGGGGGGACATGATAGCAGTATTCCAGTATTTGAGAGGCTGCCACAAAGAGGAGGGGTCAAATTATTCTCCAAAGAACCCGAGGACAGGACAAGAAATAATGATTGGAAACTAATTGAAGAGAGAAACAACCTGGAATTAAGGAGAAATTTCCTAACAGTGAGGACAATTAACCAGTGGAACAGTTTGCCTTCAGATGTTGTGGGTGCTTTATCACTGGAGGTTTTTTAAGAAGAGACTGGATGGTCACTTGTCTGAGATGGTACAGGTTCTCCTACTTGACTAGAAGTAGATTAGAAGACCTCCAAGGTCCCTTCCAATTCTGTTCTGTTCTATTCTATTCAACTTTACTTTCAAAAACAAATACAGGCAGACCTTGTTTCACAATTAGAATAGTGATGAGAAATAACTTTGCAACCACTCCTCACATTTACAACCTTTACAGCAATGGAAATCTGAAGACTGTATGCACATCTGCAGTTTTGTTTAGCAAGCACTTCACTTAACAACCAAATTGTCAAACCTAGTTGTGGTCACTAAAAAAGGACTACTTTTGTAATAAACTATATTGAAAGAATCTCTTTGGCACTGGGCAAAATATCTCTGATTCAGAATTATGGATTCTCTCACAAATATTTTAAGAGCATGGAACTCAGGTGCCACAGGTGCAGAAGAGTGTGATGCTGTCCATGACATCACTCTTTGTGGTCTACAACACAGGATGCCATTTTCACTACCTTGTAAAGATGGTCTATAATCTAAAGTTCCCTATTTGCACAGAAGTTGCAAACAATATTCTCTTTTAGTATTCTATATGTAGAAATTTAATAATTAAACAATTGGAATAACTTTTGCTGGGCGGTCTATTGTTTAACTCCCCCCCCCCATGAAAGTCACTAGTTTTTCTTAGTAGTCAAGAAAACAATTGATGGAAACTGTAGCTGCCTTTTGATGTCCAGCCATAAACATGTGGCAAAAATGCCTAGGCATGCATGCACATTTTTGGTACTGAACTTGTCTGATGTATAATGTGATATATATGTAGCATTCTTGTACAGTATGTCATATGTATTGATCACCCTCAGAAAAAGAAATCTATTGCTATACCAATTGTGATTGGAGCCCTTGGAGGGCTCTCTCAATATTTAGAAATTTTGAATTTATCAGACTTGAATGCACTAATTTCACAACCCCCCACCCCCTGCTTGGAATGCCTATTTGCTCAGATGCTACATTAATAATTCTTAGGACTTGAATTATTATTTCCATCAGTCTTTGACTGTGAATCTAAGTATAGATTACTCATTTATTTGTAAAATTTGTTGGCCACCCATCTTGCCACACAGTAACTCTGGGTGGCTCAAATAATGCATCATAAAAAATTAAGCATGATAAAGTTAAACACTCCCATATGAAATCATAGGTTCTTGTGAGGAACAAATGTGTATGAAGGCCAACACCAGCTAAAGAACTAGCAGCTGCAATATCCTTTTGTGTATATAATGATTTCAATTTGATTTTATTTCCCACTTTTATTTTTATAAATAATTCAGGGTGGCTATCGTACCTAATACTCCTTCCTATTTTCGCCACAATAACAACCTTGAAAAAGGGATTGGGCTGAAAGAGACTGGCCCAAAGTCACCCAGTTAGTTTTCATACCTATGATAGAACTAGAACTCAGAGTCTTCCAGTTTCTAATTTCTAAACTGATGCCTTAACCACTAGACCTGTGGTGGCAAACCTATGGCATGCGTGCCACAGGTGGCACGCACAGTCCTCTTTGTGGGCACGCTTGCCGTCGCCCCAGCTCAGCCCCACCCTGCATGCATGCACGCCTCCCGCTGGCCAGCTGGCCTTCGGGTCTCTGCTGCGCATATGCAGGGGCGGGGTGCATGCATGGGGATACACGGGCATGCGCGGGGGAAGTGCCTTGCATTTTGGGTATACGTGCGCGCACTTTTGGGCATTCGGGGCCAAAAAGATTTGCCATTACTGCACTAGACCAAACTGACTCTAATTTGGTTAGTGAATTAATCCATTTTCTGGGCCTACATAATGTACACAATTAGGAACCTGGGCACATACCATATTAAGCACAACAGAATAAACAGCAGTCACCATGTTTTATGAAGCCAACTAGCCTAGCCTAGAACTATAACACATAAGAGTTTTTGTTATGTTACATGAATTTATTAATATTTATTAAGCCACTATTTATTTAAAACAGAATTCAAAGGACAAAATATGATTCTAAACGAATGTGGAGACATGGGTAGCACCATTAGGGAACACCTTAAAGCAAATGTGCATTTCCCAGAACCCAGGGAAGTTGTGCACATCCCAAAAAAGACACAACAGGTGTTCACAGTAGGAGCAACAAGCATGTACCCCCCCCCATACTCCAAATTACACTTTGTCTTTCGAATCCAGATTTTTTGCACACCTGTTAACTAGGTAACCGGGTTAATTATCCACATCTGTATTTTCTGCACTTCCAAAAGCCATCTTCTCGAGTCCCCCTACAATCATGGCTACAAGCATCCCCTTAGGTCAAAATAACACCATTTTCAAGCATTTCAGGAAATTGGGTTATATAAGTTATAACCCTTATATAGTCCAAAGACGCTTATGCCACAGTTATGTTTGTCAGGCTAGAAGCCCTTAAACTCAGACAATGGCTTAAAACACCAGCAGTCTGAGTCAGTTACTAATATATGCACCAGGGTGGGTTTTTTTAATCATGGTTTTTTTTAAAACAAATTAAAAAAAAGGCTCGTCCTTAACCAAGGCTTGGAAATATCTAAAAGCTATGGCGCTTTGTGGACCCCTCCCAAATTTACTGTAAACCCCTCCGAGCAGAGGATGGATAAATCCTGGGGCGCCCCGCCTTCTAGACAGGCTTTTACATCCTCCCATTTACCATTAACCACGATAGTTAGAACTGATGGATGTGGTGGGCTCGGAGTAGCAGGAGGGCAGCTCGCCCGCCCCACCGCCTCCTTCCCCCACGCGAGGGAGGCTCCCCGTTCGCTTACAGACGCGGGGCTCTCTCGCTCCCTTTGCACGCGGTTTCTCCAGCCCGGTTCCCTGCAAAGCCGCCGCCGCTCACACGTTCACTCACCGGGAGGGAGTCGCTGAGCCGCGTCCCCGCATAGACGGTGCCGAAGCCGCCGCTCCCGATCAGCGCTCCCAGGCGGTAGCGCGTCTCCAAGGCCACTTTCCCTGCAGGGAGAAAAGGGGAGAAGACAAGCCGGGTGAGTCGTGCCGGGAAAGCCAACCTCGCCTCCCCCTCCTCCTCCTTTCCCCCAGCCCATTCACAAAGACGCCCGGGCTGCTACGGCTTCTGCTACACGTGCTGCCCTGCGTTGGGGTACCTAAGCATCCAGGCTCCTCTTGCACGGCGTCCGGGGCCAGCGGCCCTTCAGGACTCTGGCGGTGGCAGGTGGGTCCCTGAGCCACGAGCATGGCCAGCCAAAGCAGCGGGACGCCCCCCCTCCCGCCTCAGTCGAGCCTTAAAAGCCTCCGCCCGCGCCGCGCCGCGCCCCGCCCCCCTCGGCGGCCGCTTAGCGCTGCTTCAACCACGCGAGCCCGGGAGCGGGGGGGGGGAGGACATTCCTTCCTTTTTACGAGGCTAACCCACTTCGCGACCACCTTGGCCAATGGGAAGGCGAGCTTCATGACGGAGGGGAAGGGCTCAGCCAATCGGAGAACGGAAACTTTAAAAGTTTTTAATGGCCTGCCGGCCGAGTCTAATCTACCGAGGGAGACCAAACAGTCGGCAAAATTCGCGAAGGGGGGGGGGGGAAGGGGGCGGGTAAGCAAAGTTACTCCAACCAATCGGAAAATAGCGCGGCGCGCGACGCTAGCCAATCGAGGAGAGGCGCGCGAGAATTCCCTCCGCACCCCGCAGCTTGTTTATCCACGTGGGAGCGACCGGCGCGCGCGGCAGTGCTGGAGGTTTTTTTTTTTTTTTTTGCGAGAGGGTGGATAAAGTGGTTTATTCCGCCGAACGCGGAGTCCTTGCGCCGGTCCCGCAGCCTCTTTCGCGTTTCCTTGCTCCTTCCAGTTTAAAGGTAACCGGTAACTTTTAGTAACTGCCGACTGGGAAGGGCACGCGAAGTTTAGGAAAGTGTTCAGTGGTGGTGGTGGATTTGTAGTGTGGACTTAACTCCTGTTCCTCGTTCAGACGAACGCTCTAAAAAGCGCGCCTACGCTTTTTTTGGTTGCTTTTGCCCATTTCAGAGAGTCTGTTTAAATTATACAAAACGAGGCCACAAATTCTCCCTGTTCACACACACACACACACACAAATATATGGCAAACATAATTGCAGATATTAGTTACGGACTGACTAACCTCACATTAATGTCTATGGAGATTCTCAGTCATCCAGGTCATGGCTGTCCCAAAGGTGCTTTTTCTCAAGAGGCAACTGGGGTTCTTGGTTTTTCTTTTGCCTCTTGAAAAAGCACCTTTGGGATAACCTCGGATTAGGCATATCTCTGAGACCTTGAGTCTTCTAGGAGGCCCTTTCCCCAATGGCGGAGTTAGAAGAAATCTTTCCTGTTTGATGCAGCCTTTACTAACAAATAGTGTGGCAGCCTGGTCAAGGTCTTGATCTGACAAACAGGAAAACAAAAAAAAAATCCTTTCCTACATCTAAATGAGAAAGAACAGCTAATTCAACTATCCTGTAAACAAAGGTGAAGCTGCTTAATTTTAAATTTCAGTTTCCTAGGTACAGCTCCTTATTGACTTCATTTCTTATCTTGTATAGGATTAGTATATTTCTAATCTCCCAAGGCCAAAAGCACCTTAGCGAAAAACAAGGGAATTACTTTTTAATCTTTTTAGGAAATACAAACATTTTAATCTTTTTATATCTTGTCTGTTTTTCACACAGCACTTTGTTGCCTCATCTTTTCAAAGTCTAATTGCATTTTACTCCTCCTGAGACAACATGGATATATGACGGAACCAGGCAGAACTGTAGTACAGTTTGGCTTGGTAATGATGCTTACAGTTTGAAAAACTTACATATTTTAAAATGAATCCGTTGGGGGGGAAAACCCTGCTAACACATAAACAGTGAAGTGTGTGAGACTTTAAATGCCTTTGATTAGTGAGCAAATGAAACCTCTCCCTCAGCAATCTAATCCAGATACCAAATGACTGGACAGACGTCACTTTTCCTGTCTCCTTCAGCAGAGTCTGCCAGTTTGGTTTCACTTTTCTTGCAATGAAAGCCAACAAAGATAAGCCTCAAACTATAAACTGCTGAGAGACGTAGCTAAATTCCTTAGGAATGCAGGAGTTGTCCTTAAGTCAGGGAGCTCCAGCTATAAATGACGTGGTTGAGAGGTTAGTATGAAGTAGGATTGTTTGCTCAACCTAAGAAAGAAATTGTGGTGGGAGTGATTGCAGTGGGAGTTTGGACAGGATCTTGCACAATGGATTTGGAGGAACATGATGTTTCTCTGCCTTCTGGGCAAAGAGACACTTTTATTTACTATGTGCTTTGTGGGAGATTCTCTGTTGCTGGGAAGTGGGGAGCGGGGAGAGGATAGAGGACACAACTGTCATGTGAAACAGTGTTGTGAGGCCAAAGTACTGGCTAGCTCCATGTCATCCCAGTGATCAAAAGTAGATCCCAAAAGGTCATTTAGAAAGGGTAGTGTGGAGTAGAGGAGGAACAATTTTGTCACAAGGGCAAGAGAGCAACCTTGACTGAAAATGGGTTGCTACATTAGAGCATTACCATGTTTTTTTTCAGTGACACATAAATGTAGAAAAAAAGAATGCAAATAGAATACATTTTTTTTATCCTGAAGGATGTGCAAAGAGGGTAAAAATAGAATGAGATTTGTTTCCAGCAAGTTTTCTATGTCAGCCAAGAGGATCTTGCAAAGACATTTGTTTACAATGCTTTACTCACAGACATATAAGCTGGAAACATCAAAAGAAGCACAGTGGCAAATATCTTTCTGCTGTCATCTAGCTTGGTGGTTTCAGATCAAGCACTATATCCCAACTCTACTTCCTCTTTAACAGGAAAATAATTGCCATTTAATGTATAGAATTTTTATGAGAATTATTGAGATGTCTGGTTTTTAAAAATATTTGTTTATTTATATCCCATCTTATTTTCATAAATGCTCAAGATTTTATTTATTTATTGTATTTATATGCCGCCCAACTCCCAGAGGTAAGGAAGACACACTCTTCCTTACTCCTCTTATTCTCCCCAACAACCACAACCCTGTGAGATGAGTTGGGCTGAGAGAGAGTGACTGGTCCAAAGAAGCTGGGTGACCATGAGTTCTACTCCTGTCTTAGGCATGAAAGCAGCTGGGTGACTTGACTTTGAGCCAGTTATGCTCTCCCTCAGCCCAACTTAACGCAATAACCTAACAGCCTAATGATGAAACTTAAACAGTGGCAGGATCTACACTTTAAACTACACAGTAGCATTAAAAAACATGATAGAGTGGATGTGAATGTATTGTCTATAAAATACCCTTATGAATATACAAATACTATGTAATACAATATTTATTGGCTGCCCAGTTCCACAGGATTCTGGGTTTTAGAGTGACAAATCCTGTGCCTCTTTGTCTTTGACTTAATTATCTTTTTTCCTCTGTAGTGAGTAGCTCTTTCTCTGATAATACGTATTATTTTATGTATTTCAAGCCATTCTAGCAAGATCTATAGAGCCCAAATGCCCATCTAGCACCACATCTTATAGCAATCATATAGATTGCTTTAAAGGAGAAGAGTTAATTTTTTAAGGACATTCATTTATAAACAATTACAAATTGGTTGGCAAATGTGGCATCCAAGGAGATGGAAGAGGGCAAAGTTTTTGCATCTTGGCAGGTAAGGCATGATTGAAGCCCTGCCCCGCTAGGGAATATATTTATCCATACCAGACAAAACAATCCAGCAGAAAAGAATACCCTAATCAAGAGACTACCATGGAAAAAACTGTACCCCCACTAATATCAGCAGGGCAAGCTACTGTATATAAACGGAGCAAACACCACATTCACTAGCACAAATGATGTTTCTTAATTGGGTAATGAAACATCTGCAAGGAAGCACCAAGAAAGCACCAAAGACTCCACAGTTTAGTCTTGAGCTATATAGGTTCTCTTCTATAAATATGGTTATGCTGCACACTTATACAAAAAGAATCTCCAACTGTCCCCTGAAAAGTCTGTCTGTATACATCTCAGTAAACTGCAATTTCTTTTGCAACTGCTGGGCATAAACCCACTAATGCCAGAAAATAGGTGCTTTTTCTGAGTCAAGGATATATTTGGAATTTTGGAAGCATTCACAAAATAGCTACCATGGGATCTTTGCCTGTTAATGAAATCAGTGGCATGACGGACATGACCACTTATAAAACAGTTAACAGAAGGAGAACCATTCCCAAGGAGATTCTCCAATGGGGTATTTGCAGAATCCAAAGGTATTGGTGCAAATAAATGTGATGGTACAGATTTTTATTTGCATTCTGCATCCCAATTTCCTGATTCATTTTAAACAATTAAAAGATTAAAAATCAAATAGCAAGATCCCAAACACAGTGTAAGGGCACATTTTGTGTACACTTCTGCTCTGGCCACTCAATTCATTGAGCTGCGAAAACCTGCTCCTTACATGCATTTTAACCAATCCAAACCTAATCTGGATTTAAACCAGACTTAATAGCCAGCTAGAGGGATCACAACTGTCATTCTCAGCCAGTCCTGGTGACTTTGGGGAATGTGAATTGTAGTCCAATACTAGTTTAGACTAAGTTAAACCTAAAAGGAGGTAGCTAAAAAGCTTGCAAAGCTAGCAGCTGCTGACAGGAGTCAGCACTGAGCTAGCATACCACAGTCTCCTTTACATTTGGCAACAAGTAACCTGATGGAAATATTTCAGCACTGGTCTTCAAACTTTTGTTAAGAATGGTGTCGGTAATCCAGTCAAGGAAAAAACCACTATTAAAATGAACCATATTCAGGCATCAAATACAGCTTGCACTGGAAATCCTTAGCAAGTATATCAGAAGTTGGGGCGAAGGAAAAGATAGAAGAGGGGGCGGGCATGTACACAAATCACAAACATCTTTAAACATTTGGGGGGAGGGGACTACTACCCCCCCCCATTGTTGACATTTAAGAAACGCAATCTACCCAGTCTTCTCCAACTTGAAAAAAAAAACCAAAACAATTCGAGACCACAACCACCAGAAAGCCTAACCTACCAAGTTGAGGAAGGAGGCTGTTCAGTGGCCATTATCTACCTACTGCTGCAGCCTCTGGTATCCCCAAACTCCCAGCTGAGGCACTTGGGTAGGGGGTCTCTGGAGACACATCTACTACCTGGGTTTAAAAGACCTTCCATCTCCCCATGGAACCTTGGGAACTGTAGTTCACTTGAGGGGGTGCCAGCCCTCCTGGATCAACTCCAGGTCCCAAGACTGCAGGGGAAATCCTGACAGCTAAATTAAAGTCA
>JANHJO010002079.1:143365-153926 GCA_032468235.1 Pseudoxyrhopus heterurus | reverse complement strand
TCTCTAAGCGGTTTACAATGTCAGCATATTGCCCCCAACAATCTGGGTTCTCATTTCACCTACCTTGTAAGGATGGACTTAGTCCTCGACTTACAATTGTTTGCTTAGTGACCATTCGAAGTTAGAACAATGCTGAAAAAAGTGACTTACGACCATTTGTTACACTTACGACTGTTGCAGCATCCCCATGGTCAGGTCATCAAAATTTAGATGCTTGCAACTGGACCATATTTATGGTGGTTGCAGTGTCCTGGGGTCATGTAATCACCTTTTGTGAGCTTCTGACAAGTAAAGTCAATGGGGAAGTCAGATTCATTTAACAATTGTGTTACTAACTTAACAACTGCAGTGATTCACTTAACAACTGTAAAAATGATCGTAACTTGGGGCATAATCTACTTAACAAATGTCTCACTTAACAACATAAATTTTGGGCTCAATTGTGGTAAGTCGAGGAATACTTGTATATTTATTTTTTGCTTTTAAAATAATAACAAGCAAAAAGAACAAAACACCAAAATATATACATTGTCAAAAATATACAAGTGCTTAAAACTAAGTGAAAAAATACAACAAAAGCAAGATACAGAGAAAAATTTGTTGGAACAGTAAATAGTTATAAACTTACAATTCTATATACAGTTATCTAATACATTCAGGAGTGTGTTTTTAATGCACTATATGACTATTGTGCTTATAAATGAATCCCATATTTTCTTATATTTATCCGTACAAAATCTACATCTGTAAGCAATCCACTTCTAGCAAGTGTCATCAGCTCTTTAATCCATTGAATGGATGAATTTATTCATATATTTATCTTCCCAATATTGCAATATCAGCTGGTTAGTTATAATAAGGGCCTGGAGAATCAGTTTAAATTGTCTAGTCAAATTCCATGCACTAGCTATGTAATTCAATAAAATACTACCCTCTGAAAGTTTTAGGGTTTCTTGCACAGTCACATCTTTAGTTTATTACTTTCTTGCAAAAGTAATCTGAGGGAAGGGTCTGTTTTTAGGAGTTACATGGGGTTTTTAAAGAATTGTAATGTATTTTAATATTAGGTTTTAGCTATTTATTTAAATTATATTGTCTTATATTTTAAATTTTTATAATTGTTTTACTTTGATTGCTTGTTGTGAGCCGCCCGGAGTCCTCTGGGAATGGGGCGGCATAGAAATTCCAACAAATAAATAAATAAATAATCATAATAATTACTATCTCTTTTTCCTTTTGGAAATGTTGATCAAGGGTTAGCTACACGAAATAAAAATCCTTCCATGTAAAAATGTAGCTAAGTAAGACTTGATTTTTCCTTGTTGCCCTCGGAAATGGTACTAGCGTGCCGAAGCAGTGAAGGCAAATGTTTTTCAAACAAACTTGAAGCTGTGTGGACCTGAGCTCCCAAAATTCCCCATCCACCCTACCGTCTGGAAAATTCTGGGAGCTGAAGTCCACACACCTTCTTCAAGTGGTCAAGTTTGGAAAACACTGCACTATGTTAATCGTTTCTGTGCCACCCAGAGTCACTTTTTCTATGATGGGCAGCCATATAAATTTGACATATTAATAAATAAATACAAATATGTAAAGAAAACAAGCTGGAGAGGGATTCCAACACCTGCTTCTGTGGAATGTGCAGGTGGGGCGCCCTTCCTTCTTCTGGGATTGTCCAGCTAAATTCTCAAATCAGAATTCCAATGATTACAATCACAGCACACCTGAAAAGTGCCAAGTTGGGAAAGGCTGTTTTGGGTGTAGCAAACGCCAACTGCTTTCCCCAAATGAACCACCTGATATTTGATAGTGGCCTTGGAACTGCCGGGGAGATTTCCTTGAAGCTTATCTATTCTAAATAAGCCTTCTCTCCTCTGTGTTCATTTTGGGCTGGCTCTGGGAAGCTGATAGGGTGTTCCAGCTTGTTAGACAAGCCTGTGGCTTGTTCTGCCTTATAGCTTTGCCTTCTTCTTAATGACCTCCTTTTGGGAATGGCCCTTTCTCATTATATTTCTTTCTTTCTTTCTCTGACGTGTTTGAACCAAGTTTGTATGTCAAGGTTCCCATCTAAGAAAGAACAACTAGCATATTTCAGCTCTGCAGATCCAATCCCCGACATGTTACTAGTCCACAGGAATGTCCTTTTATAATACTGTTTCTTACTTAATTCAAACTTTTAAACTGCCCAGTAACTCAAATTCTGTCGATCGTTTATGATTACATTCATTAAAAATATAATCTGAATAAAAGCATGTACTGTAAAATAAAAAAAATGTGATATAAAAACTATACAGGTAGTCCTCAACTTACAACTGTTTGCTTAGTCACCATTAGACGGTTACAATGGCCCTAAAAAAGTGAGTTACAACCATTTTTCAGAGTTACTGCTATAGCCGTTGTTAATCACGGTCACATGATCAAAATTCGAGCACTTGGCAGCTGGCCTGTCCATATGATATTTGCACCGTTCCCGGGGTCATGTGATCACCATTTGTAACCTTTCTAGCCAGCTTCCGACAACAAAGTCAAATGAGGGGAGTCAGATTCACAGAATGACCTCATGACTCGTTTAACAATTGCAGTGATTTGCTTAACAGCTGTGGGCGTAACATGGGATACAACTCAGGTTAACACTGCCTTTGCTTAGCAATGGAATTTTTGCATTCCATTGTCGTAAGTCGGGAACTACCTGCATAAACGAATCAGCAGCACATCAGTCATAGAGAAATTGATTAAAATGCTATTGAAAGCCAATTAAAAAGCCTGGGAAAATAGAAAAGTCTTCACTTGGCACCGAACTGATGCTAACTGGTTTATCGATTGAGCCTCCCTGGGTTGGGCCTTCATGTAAACGGGGTCCCACCATGGAACAGGCTCTCCCCCCCCCACAACTTTGTAGAGTCCCCACTAGAGAGGGCTTCACTAGGCAAAGAAAAATATGCAAAATGATTTACAGAAAAAATGAAAGTATTCTGTTCCTCCTGCAGTGAGAAATGATTTAAATATGCATGATAGCAGCCTGGTCTATGCATGCTTGTTAGAAGAAATTCTTTTTTTTTTTTAGTGGGGTAGGGTGTCTTTTAAGTACACAGGGATCTGCTTCAGGTCTTTATTAGACGTTCATAACAAGCGACTGTTTAGAGTCAAGTTCAGTAAACCGGAATTGTCAAGAGAACATCCTTGACAGCTTTGAAAAACCATAACTGAGACTGACAGCAACTACGCTTGCCTTTTTTCCAGCAACTGCTTCTGATCCAACTGGTTTCAGAAAGAAAATCCTGTAGGACGATTGCCTGCTTTTCTAACACTATTTCAACTTGATTTTTTTTTTTAAATCACTTTTTTTTTCTCTTTCTTTCCGTCTCATCAGGGCCAGAATCCTTTCGACCTGGAATTCTCTCAGTCTACTCACCTGGAATCTGTCTTCAATTTTGAATGTTCCTCTCGGCCCGGTGAGCTTCATTTTTTTGCCTTTGAGAAAGCATTAGGAGGGACAGGGCAAAACAGAATTGGGCAGTTAATTTTCCCAGGGGACCACGTGAGAAACTGGGACTGTTGGGCAGGGCTGAAACAGTAGGGCAGTGAAGGTGCATAGGCATGCAGATTCAAACTTAAGGAAATTGGGGGGGAAAAATTATAGGAATCATCTTTAAAATAAAAGCAACCCACACGGGCCGGATATGGGCAGTCAAAAGGCCAGATGTGGCCTGGGATGAAGGTTTGTTAAGAATGAATTTATGCATTTATCAGATTCATAGGGCCACCCAAAGTCTGGGTGGTGAACAAAATACAAACATAAATTTCCAAAAATCCATGCCTCCCCCCCCCCCCCAAAGAACTGGGGTCTCCTTCCTATTTTTTGCATTCCAAAGTGATTCTGCTATAGTCCATTGAGGAAAAATTGGAACATTGTGTGTTTTCGCACTTAGCATGTTGTTTCTGAGCCCCGGGGAAATGGGCTGAAATCTGGCTACAGATAATCCTTGATTTACAATAGTTTGCTTAGTGACCATTCGAAGTTACAATGGCACTGAAAAAAGTGACTTGTGACTGTTTTTCACGCCACTGTTGCAGCATCCCCATGGTAACCTGATCAGAATTCAGATGCTTGGCAATTGGCTCATACTTACGACATTTGCAGTGTCCCTGGGTTATGTGATCCCCTTTTATGACCTTCTGAGAAGCAAAGTCAAGGGGGAAGCCAGATTCACTTAACAGCTGTGTTATTAGCTCAAACACCTACAGTGATTCACTTAACAACGGTGGCAAGAAAAGGTGTAAAATGGGACAAAACTCATTTAACAACTGCCTCTCGGCAACAGAAATTTGGGGCTCAATTGTCGTAAGTCAAGGACTATCTGTATTGGGAATCGGCATGTTGGATCATATGGCCATCTGATCTGATTTAGATGGACTTTGGCTCAGTGGTGAATGCTGATGAAACTTGACATCTGTAAGCTTTGGACATGTGGTTGAATTAAGACCTTTACAAAGGATGCTAAGGCCGCACTTGCAGTGATTCTCCTCCTTTCTGCAACTGTCAGAAATGCCAGCCTTGAAAAGAAGCCCCTCCCCATGTCCTAGTTTATGGGCAAAATGTAAGCTTGTCTTCAAGATCTGGCTTGCCTCTAATTGTGGCATATTAATTGCTTCTAGGTTCGAATGTTATCTTTATTGTAATGCTTCTTTCTTTTCTTCTTTCTTTTAAAATGCAATAATTCTTGACAGATATGCCTTCGAGTCAGCCCATCGACATCCCCAATGCCAAGAAAAGAAACAAGAAGAAAAAACGCTGCAGAGCCACGGACAGTTTTTCAGGGAGGTTTGAAGGTGAGGTGAAACATAGCCAAGGCACTAGTCCACATTGTTAAGTTTCCAGGAAAGGGAAAAAGCCGGATTGCTCTAAACCTCTTCTTGTAAAAATATTGTATTTTAAGCTTCAATATCGGCTCACAGACCCTCGAGGGTATTGTCTTGATTCCTGTAATAGAAGAGGAAGTTCATAAGAGTATTTATATACTAATTTCCAAAATGGTGGTTCACAAAGTAAAACACAGAGGCGGTGTTCTGAGGAATCCAAAAAGAAACTAAAAGGAGGAACTGACAACTGGCAAAATAATGAAATCTATTCACGGGTCCAGAAAAGAAACTGGGTTAATTTAAAATTCAACCCAAAGAACTGGAAAAAAACAATAACAACTTTTGTTAACCTGCTTTCAGTAAGCTAACTGGGAAAATCCGTATGGATCTTTTCTCATTTTCACTGGACCTGTTTGTACATCAAGGCCAGCCAGCTTGCTTGCAAACCAAGCAGTGCTTCTGATTTCCATATCTATATATAAATACCCATCACACTGTTCCCTTTTGGAGTAAACAAGATAATGCAAAGTACAAAAAAGAAGAAGAAATAGTAAAGAAATTAAAGGCAGGGAATTTTTTAAAAAAGGAAACATAAGTAAAAGTTAGCGTACCCCAAGATCATCTACTAGATTCATCCAGGCACAGTTTCCTCCGTTTTTCTTTCAGCCCATTCGGTCTTTCTTTGTGTATTTGTTTTTGCAATTGAGTTCTCATTTGTTGTCTCCGTGAAGTCAGTGTGCTTCCCACTGGTCACTCCCTTTTGTATTCAATCCACTTAATTTGGAACTTACTCACCCTTGAACCTTTCTTGGTTGTGTTTCAGTACACACCCATGACAACCCATTCTCGCCACATTCAGCTTATTTTCGTGCTTCTCCTGACCTAACCCTACTTCCATGTGACAAAGTGAACAGAGCCGTGCTCTGTATTCAGCCCTTTTCACTTGGTTTGACAAAAAAAAAAAAAAATTCCTTGCCACAGGCTACAAACTGCCCGAAACTTTTCTACTAACGTTTGCATGCTTAAATTTCATTCACTTTCTCGTCAAGGTTGGGCCAGGGAGCCCAGATTCATCAGCTTGTGCTAGTTCTTTTTTTTTTTTTTAAGAGACTTTATAATTTCATTTGCCTTATTAGACCCAGCTATTTTGATACATCGATCTTCAGATCATTCCTTGCTTGCTGCATCATGCAAGGGTAACATTTTCAGGAAGTGTCTATGGAGATTCTCAGTCATCCAGGTCATGGTTGTCCCAAAGCTCTTTAGCTCTTCAGTTGAAGAAGCTCCTTGGATGAGACCTGAAACATCTTCAAAGAAAAAAACCAGAAAGTCCAGTTGCCTCTTGAAAAAACACCTTTGGGATTTTCAGGAAATGTTCTCAAACAACAACACAACATCCCCATCTAGTTAACACCTTAAGATCACAAGTACTTGTACATAAAGACGTTAAACAAGCAAAGGGACACGACACTCCTTTGTCTTACTCCTTCCTTGATGTTGAGTCATTTGCTAAGCATCTTGCTGATTGTCACACTTTTATTTCTATCCTATCTCACTACCTTCAGCAACTAACCTTCCTATTTGCACAAAACACTCCACTGTTCAACCCTCTTCACTTCATCATAACGTGGTTTCTGAATCACCAGACACGCAACACGGTGAGTCCTTGTTTAGCAACCATCGTTGGGACAAGCAACTTGATTGTTCAGCAGAGCAGTCACTTAAGTGAAAGCACAACTATTCTTATGACCTTAATTCAGCTTTCCTTCGCTTACAGACCTGCAGAGGTCGTAAATGTGAAGACGGGTCATAAAGATTTTTTTTTTCATCGTAGTTATAACTGCGAAAGTTTGCTAAACAAAGACTAATTGTAAACTATATTATGTACATTTCTTAGCTTTGGCATATTTTGTTGTAGATGCAACTGGTGCTTAGTTGTATCCCAAGCATGTGTAGATTAGTCTATGCCCGGGTCTCTAAAATAGACATGCAACAAGTCGGTGTACTACTGCCCTCAACTCGTCAACTAGAAAGTGATATGAGAAGAATTAGCATGAGGTTTCTGTGTTAGGTGTGCATATCTTCAGTTTACACTGTTTTTCAATTTTGCACCAAAACACACTCATTCGATGTGCTGTGTGTAGCTTGTCTATAGCTTGCCTGCTCGCAGGAAGAATGAGTAGATGTGGTTGGCTTGTGCCATCAATGTTTATACAGTCAGAGCCCACCTGGAGAATTGTTTCCAGCGATAAACCTGAAGCAGGTTCATAAATAGGCAACCTGGATGATCGAGACATATGTCCTAAGACAAGCTATGGAAGGAATCAAGAATATTAGGCCTTAAAAAAAGAAGATCAAGGAACTATGTGGTAGCACACTTTGAAAGGAGAAACATGTCCTTCATTGTTCAGAAGGTGGAAGACGGAATCATGGGTTAAGTTATGGGGATGAGTTGATTTTGGTTAAGTGTAAGAATAAAGCTTCCCCTCATAGTTAAAGTAACTTTGGAGTAGAACCATTTACTTCCCTGAATGTCTTTAAACAGAGACTGGAGAATAATCGGCGAAGGAGGTTTCATTAGGATTCTTGCATGGAACTGTGGGTTGGATTTGTTGACTGATCCTATTAGATCGGTGTTGTTTAGAAACTCTTGAGTGAAGCTGCATTTGTTGACATAAGATTAGAAACTGGAAGAACTTGGATGTGGGTGAACTCTAGAATGGTTACCTTTGCATTTTCGGCCTTCTGTGGGTTTCCCCCCAGATCGGCAGACATGCTGTCTGAACACTCTGTTGAAATCTGATTTTGGAATATGTTTTCTCTCCCTGCCCTTTTCTTTTCCGCTGCCACATTCAGATGTTTACCAGCTCCAAGAAGAGGTCCTCGGAGAAGGAGCACATGCAAAAGTCCAGGCCTGTGTTAACCTCATCACTAATAAGGAGTACGCAGTGAAGGTATGAATCCTTGGTCATGCTGGCTTTTCTGAGGGAAGGGAATTCTGGGAAATCAGGCCTGTTGTTTCCCCAAACACCGAAGCCAGAAAAAAGTGGAGCTGAAATCTGTACATGGAGGGGAGAATATCTGTATTTTGGTCTCCTGCAGTGAGAGAATCCTGATGCATTATTGTCAGCAGACATTTTTTTGAGACATGTTTTTGTAGTTCTCGGGCATTGGAGAAAGTTTCTTGAGGATTGGGCAACACCAACATTCCTGTTAGGTCTCAGTGGTTCTGCTCTTTACCGCCTGCCCCCTCTAATCTACCCCAAACTGTTTGAGGAAAATGCTGAAGTGCTACAAAGCCTGTGGCAGGCTTTGCAAAAAAAAAAAAAAGTTAATTTTGATTGAAGAGTAGAGCTGGGATTCGTGACTAGCTTCCAAACACCAGGCAATTTGCTTTGATCTTGGTAAACTCGGGTTCTTAACCTTAATCTAGCTTTGTAAATAAAAAAAATTCCAGTTCCAGTCTGCCTACATCTGTATCGCATCTACTGCTTGTTTGGAGGCTTCGGGTGATGCAAGCAAAAATGTGCACAAAGCCTTTAATCAAATGACTGGAGATTTGGGAGGTAGTTGGTTTTGATCTGCCTGCATTACGTTAATCTTTCCTACCTTGCAGGGTGGTTGAGAACATTTCAAAGAGATCAGCGTGGGGAAGAAGGTTTTTTAGTAAAGATAGTAATTCTCTGAAATGATAGATGAACTGTCCTGCTACCTAGAGACTTCCTTCTTCAAACCTTGATTGCGTTATTTAAAATAGACGTCCTCAACTTACATCCACGGTTGAACCCAAAATTTCTGTTGCTAAGCAAGAAATTTGTTAAGTGAGTTTTGCCCCCATTTTACGATGTTTGTTTGCCTCAATTGTTAAGTGAATAGTTGATAAGTTACTAACCCAATTGTTAAGTGAATCTGGCTTTCCCCATTGACTTTGGTCATCAGAAGGTCGCAAAAGGTGATCACATGACCTCGGGCCACAGCAGTGGTCATAAATATGAACCACTTGCCAAGCACCTGGATTTTGATCACATGATCATGGGGATGCTGCAACAGTCGTAACTCTGAAAAACAGTCATAAGTCACTTTTCTCAGTGCTGTTGTAACCTTGAATGGTCACTAAAGGAACTGTTGTAAGTCGAGGACTACCTGTACATGCCAGCTGCCGGTCACCCAAATTTTGATCACATGACCACAGTGGTGCTGCGACAGTCATAAGTGTGAGGATTGGTCATAATTGACTTTTTTCAGTGCTGTTGTAACTTCAAACGACGGCTAATCGAATGGCTGTAAATTGAAATCTACCTGCAATAGACGTTGCGTCCCAGATAGCAGCCCGTACCAGCCCTTCAGATATTAAAACAATCTTAGAATATACGGTACATGGGGCATGTTCCATCTGATTGGGAAGCTGTGAAGACAGAATTATCCACAGGTTTCTTTAAATTTGTGGAAACTCAGTGTTGGTTGAATGAAGCTGTAAAAAAAGGTTTCAGTATTTTATGCAAGTGTGAAGTGAGAGTCAGCTTGCAATGCTTAGCTGAATGTTGAAAAAGGATCTTTACAAGTAGAAAGTGTAGAACATTCTCCAGAAAGAAAGCTACTTACTTTCAGAAAGATAATAGCCTTAAAAAAAACAGTGTAGTTAGTAGAGTTTCTTTTCAATAATTACCACCATCTGTTGGAAATGTGGCTAATTGTCATTAGCAAGGCATCAGGATATTTATTCCATGATCTGGAAAATGAAGGTTGATTATTCCTTCCAGAGTATATTTATTACTTATATTTATTGAAGCTGTTCAAGCATTAGGAAGATGCAAATGTAATTTGTGTGCAAGAGAGGTATACTTTACATATCAGCTGATTAGTTCCTGTAATAACAACACGCCAGCCACATAACTGCATGATTAATAATAATGAAACAGCTCTTCTGTTTCTAGCTTCTTTTGAAAGTCAGGCTGATGCCTAAAATAAACAGGAGGCCTGTCTTCTCGGCCTTTGAGAAAAATGATTAAGATTGTCTAGTCCCGTCCTTTCCTCTGCCTCTCCATTTTTATTTTGCTTTTTTGAAACCTGCTTGGGAAAACTGCCCCGTGACTCTTCTGCCTAAGATATTAACATAAAATCAAGCCTGCTTTTGAATTCTTAAATGAATAGCTGCATTTAGTCAACTACAAATGGGGAACAAACAGGATGTCACGGTTGGTGCCAGACTAACCAAGAGACGACAACAGGAACTTTTGGGGTCTAAAGCTTGGCAATTTATTTGCCTTCCAGAGTCGCTTCAAAACGAGATGAGCGGCAGATAAAATGTAATCAATAAAATAATGTGTTGAACTTTGGCCCCTGTCCCCAAACTAGCATCTTCCAGAAGCAGAGGTGGTATTCAGCCGGTTCTGACGGGTTCGGGAGAACCGGTAGCGATAATTTTGATTCGATTGGAGAACCAGCAAATACCACCTCTGATTGGCCGACCGCCTAGCCACGCCCACCAACCCACGCCCACAGAACTGGTAGTAAAAAATTGTTTGAATCCCATCACTGTCCAAAAGGGCTTAAACTACAAATCCTGCACTGTATGGCAAGGGATGGTTCCAAGAAATGAATGTGTAAACATTAGGGGGGTGGGGAGAATAGCAATAGCAATAGCACTGTATTTATATACCGCCTATCAGGGCTTGCAGCCCTCTCTAAGCGGTTTACAATG
>JANHJO010002079.1:104899-115717 GCA_032468235.1 Pseudoxyrhopus heterurus | reverse complement strand
CGCGCGGCTGCATTCTGGACTAACTGCAGCCTCCGAACACTCTTCAAGGGTAGCCCCATGTAGAGCGCATTGCAGTAGTCCAACAGTAGTTTAAAGCAGCTGTTTACACGTTATGTTACGATTAAAACTAAAAAAAGTCATTTACGGGTAAAACGTTACTATGTACAATTTTTTTTATGCAATACCTAAATCTGACCACAAGTGTTGCAGTTTTAAACTATCCAAACCAAGAATTTCAAGCTATCACTGGGTTCCCAGGTAGGGAAGTTTTGTGGTTCATCCAACTGTCTTGGGAAACTTTGGAAGAACTTCTGATTATCCCAGTCTGATGCAATGATTAGCAGCTGCCTGTCATTTAAAGCAGATCTGGACATGTGAATTACATTCATCAACAGAAACGACAGTGCCCCTGTGTGGACGGGGCAGGGAAGTAAGGGAGGGAAGAAGCCTTGAGAAGAATTTCCATGTTTTGCTTTTGAATGGTGCGCTCAAAAAGTAGGTGGGGCCAGGACAAAAGTGGGCACAAACCAGGAGAAAAGTAATTAAATTAAAAAGTTAAATTTTGAAACCTCTATAGTTTGAGCAATGAAATACAATCCTGGGAATGTCATTGTAGGCCCAAAGGCAGACAAATGAAGCTAATTTCAGATGATGGACTCCAATGGTGGGATAGGGCTAAGAAGGGGACAATTAATTACAAAGTACAGCATTTAGCCCGCTGCACCACTCAAGGCTCTTCCCTTTTATATCCCAGTTAATGTCCCATCTATACCAGAGGTGTCCAACCTTGGAAACTTTAAGACTTGTAGACTTCAACTCCCAGAATTCCCCAGCTGATGGGGGAATTCTGGGAGTTGGAGTTCTGAAGTCTTAAAGTTGCCAAGGTTGGACACCCCTGTCCTCTATGATACTTTGTGCGAGTGTGCCACCCAAGCTGCCCATGGTACGTTGATCTTTACTCGGGTAACAATAAGTGGATCAATAATGCCGACAGATCGCATAGTCTGCTGTTGCCTTGCAGTTGAACAGCCTGAAATGGATGCTAATCAGTTTATTCATCTTTACTTCCTGTACTGGAGTAAAAGAAAGCCTTCCTTTAGGTCCTTCTGGGAACAAAACAAATGGTAATCAGATGCATAAAGTAACAAGCATCTGGCACCACTTCAAAGGTTTGTTCCCTTTTTTTGTTCCCATCCCATTAATTTTTATTTGAAAGGATGGTATGCAGATCTGGAGTGGGGGCTATTGCTGACTTGCTAAGTTATTTTCAACTCTCAGGTTTTGGAAGTGTTGGGTATTCAAAATAAGGAGGCTGTCTCCCAGGGGACAAAGAAGAAAGAAGGGGAAAACTTTATAACTGGAGTGGCCTCTTTTCTTTCACGTTGATTTGGTCTCTCTATTTTTATTTTTATTTTGCAAACTCTGCAGGTTCTCTGTCAACAAGCGGATATTTATAGTTGGATTTGGGTTGTATGGCTCGATCCATGGCCCCACAGATTACCAAGTAAATATACAGGTAGATAACTTTCTGGATTTGATTTTCATGAGCGGGTTGTGAAGCAACACGAGGGAATGTACAGATACATCATTCCCTCCAGTGATGGCAAACCTTTTGGGCTCCACACATAATTGGAAAATGTTTTACTTGATTGCTGGCATGTCACATCCTCAAACACAAGTGGAACAATTCTTTACATGTAAATTCTTTACAATTCTTTATATGTAAAACAGTCCAATTATGTGTGTTGCATTAACAGGCTACATTAACAGAGGGATAGAATGAAGATCATGTGAAGGGTTAATATCTTTTTATAATGCCTTGGTAAGATCACACTTGGAATACTGCATCCAGTTTTGGTTACCATGATGTAAAAAAGATGTTGAGACTCTAGAAAGAGTGCAGAGAAGAGCAACAAAGATGATTAAGGGACTGGAGGCTAAAACATTTAAAAATGGTTGCTGGAACTGGGTATATCTAGTCTGATGAAAAGAAGGATTAGGGGTGACATGATAGCAGTCTTCCAATATTTGAGGGGTTGCCACAAAGAAGAGGGGGGTCAACCTATTCTTCAAAGCACCTGAAGGCAGGACAAGAAGCAATGGATGGAAACTTATCAAGGAGAGAAGCAGCCTAGAACTACAGAGAAATTTCCTGACAGAACAATTAATAAGTGGAACAACTTGCCTTGTTGTCCAGAAGTTGTGAATGCTCCAACATTGGAAGCTTTTAAGACAAGATTGGACAACCATTTGTCTGAAATAGTATAGGGATTCCTGCCTGAGCAGGGGGTTGGACTAGAAGACCTCCAATGTCCCTACCAACTCTGCTATTCTGTATGTGATCCCCAGAACAAGCATACCCATTCTCGTGCAGCCTTCCCAGCCTCTAAAAATCATGCAAGAATGGAGCATGCTTTTGAAAGTAGTTGTGAACAGGTGTTGGTGAACATTGGTGTGCCATCTAAAATGTGGTATGCCAACTTTGACCCAGGTATCATAGATTCGCTATACCTGCCCCAGACCTTATTATCAGAAAGGAGCATTGCTGTTTTTCTTATAAGCAAAGTTATGACTCCTTCCATTAATGTATATTAGAATTTTTTTTAAAAAACCCATATGTTCCCAAAAAAATAATAATTACATTTTCCATTTTCTGTCCCTTTTCCTTCCACCTTTTCAGATCATTCACACAGACAGCAACACCGTCCTGGGCCAAAACGACACTGGATTTAGCTGCGACGGATCCTCCAATACTTTCCGGGTGATGTTTAAGGAGCCTGTGGAGATCCTGCCCACCGTCAGCTACACAGCCTGTGCAACGCTGAAGGTGCTCGGAATCTCGGAAGAGGGAATATTCTTGAAAGAGCAACTCCGGCGCTTTTTCTGAATTTGCTTTGCTTGGTGGGGAGAAAGCCAGGAAGAGCTCAGGAGGCCGATTTTAAGATTTGCTAGTTATTGTGCCCCGTTTGTAGTCCTGAATCTCCTTCGGTGACCTTTCATAGTGGTGATAGGGTGTAAGCAGAGAACCTGGGTGATTGGTTATTCTTGTAGGTACAGGTAGTCCTCAACTTACAACTGTTCGTTTAGTGACCGAAGTTACAACAGCACCGCAAAAGTAACTTATGACCAGTTTTCACACGACCGTCGCAGCATCCCTATGGTCATGTGATCAAAATTCGGATGCTTGGTAACTGACTCATATTTATGACGGTTACAGTGTCCCGGGGTCATGTAATCACCTTTTGCAACCTTCTGACAAGTCAATGGGGAAGCCAGATTCGCTTTCCAATTGTGTTACCGGTACTAACTTAACAACTGCCACGATTCACTTAACAACCGTGACAAGGAAGATCGTAAACTGCAGCAAAGCACATTGAACAACTCCCTTAGCAATACAAATTTGGGGCTCAACTGTCATAAGTCAAGGACAACCTGTATTCTTTTGGGTCGGGTATCTTGGATTCCGAGAGCAAAGGCAGAAATGCAATCATTGGAAATAAATCACTAGCTGTGGGCACTTGGGGGAGGGGTTGCTCTGGCCTGCTGTAGCCCGTCAGAGTCAAGGGATGGTCCAAGCTCAGTAGATAAGCCTCCTGGCTAAAAGAAGGTCACCCTTACAACTTTGTTTTTCAATGCTTCCTATATAGGGACCCGACTCCCACTATGGAACCAAAGGATTGCGGAAGGTGATTCACGAGTCGCCAACCACGGGGACAAAGACCAGTTTTACTTTCTGCTATGCCGCTGGCAACAACAACGGCACCTCGGTGGAAGATGGACAGATCCCAGAGATCATCTTCTACACATAGCGGGCGCTGCTGGAAATCCGTCACCGGACAGGCTCGGCGCTCCCTTCCCGCCCCCTCCACCCGAGACCCCGCCCCCTCGTTCTGCCACCGTGATAGGATGGGCTCCCGTCGGCAGGCCTGGATTGGGCAAGCACTCCCAGATCGCCCCTGCTCTACATCCAGATGCATGTCGGCCTTGCTGGACTGAGGCTGGCAATCTCTCCTGTTTGTGTTGGCAATCTGGCCGGGTGATTTCTTTGCACTGAACGTAGCTGCTTTTACATCTAGTCATTCTCGTGGAGGAAACTTAACTCTCACGAGAAGTGATCCACCACCACCACCACCAAAGAGATTTCCCCCTCCCCACATTTCTGGCCCGCAGGAGGTGTGTGGTGGGTGACTTAAGGCGTCTTAGATGGTGGTATGTCAGCGGAGTGGTAGGGCTTTGTTCCCATTGCCCCTTGTCTCCCAGTTGTCTAGCAGGACAAATGACTTGTTCTCTTGGGGGTAATTGTGTACACAGCCTGAAGGTGGGGGGTGAGCCTTTTGCATGACAAGCAGCATTTCAAGACAATCCTTGACCCTGAGAAAATAGCAGAGCTAAAACAGGCTGGGTACTGTCAGCTGACCTTCCAGTTCAGCGTTTCTCAAACATGGCCCTTTTAAGAGGTTTGGACGTCAATTCTGGGAGTTGAAGTCCAAACCTCCTAAAAGGGGCATGTTTGAGAAACGCTGTTGCAGTGTGTATGTTTGCTGGCTTTCAAGGGAACGTAAAGTGTGAATTTACTTTAGTGACCTGATCTGACCCGCTATGTCAGATTGGGACCCCAATCATATCCAGATGATAAAGGCAGCCCTGCTCGGTGAGGATAATGCAGATTTATTAGGAGACTAATGTACTTGGAGGATGATATCAGAAAAGGCTGCCTACTTGTGTGAAGTTGCTGATTGTGGGTCAGCAGCAGATTGTGGGTCTCCTTAGAACAGTCTTGGCCACAAGCACTTTGCAACCATGTGTACTTGATCATTGTAATTAAAAGAACCATCTAAATTTCTGGCCTTTTATCCTCAGAAAGTTTCTTCTGCTGCTAATATAGTGCAACTTAACAATGCATTTTTGATTCTTGTTACCCTAGTGACAGGCTGGTGCTGTGGTTAGTTTGTGTTTGTATGCGTGTGTGTGTGTATTTCCCCTTAAACTGGGAGAGAACTCCCCGACTCTTAAGCCATTTTTTGCAGAAATCTAATTCAGAGAGAGGGATTTCAGGAATTTTTTCAGGAGGAAAAATGCCTTTTTACGTTCATGAATTCTTAAGCTAGAATATGGTTCTTATGGGGTGGGCAGAAAAGGCATGTTTTTTTACCATTCAGATGCATTTAGGGTGGCTCTAGGCAACACCAGCTGTGCTTCAACTGAGCATAAGTTGGACTGACGGTATGTGGCAGTCCCCGACTAAAAGGACTTTTATGACTCTTGGCCAGGTGCCGCTTTATTCACTAGTACTTGGTTCCTCTTCCTCTTAGTAAGTCACAGCTGTCAAGTGTGCTATGGATGCTACTTTCCTACATTTGTTACTTTGGAAAAATTGCAATATGAAGCAAGCTATCCTAAAAAGTATTGAGGGCGCTATTCAGATAAGTGTTCCCCCCCATCCAAAAAATATGACGGGATGGGTACTTGGTCAGCTTTTTATTCTGGTGGGGGGTGGGGGGGTAAAACTAAATCCTGCTGTGATGATCTACAAATTCACTTATCCATTGTTACTGCAAAATTGTCCACATCCATGATTGTTTGGTCAAGGATTTGGTGTGATTCTTTGCACCCAAGCTGTATACATGCCCTTCTCCAGAGTAAGTAATAAATTAGCAAGAAAGCAGTTCAATTTCTCTGAGAAATAGTTCCTCATACTAAATATTTGTGCAGTTCCTCTACGATAAGACAGATGTGTTGTGGTACATTTTGTTTCTCGGTGGAAATTCACTGACTTGCTTCCTCCAACCTGGTGCCTTCTTGAGGTGCAACTTCCATCATTCTCCAGCTAGCAATCTGGCCATTACTTTGGGAAGCCTGCTTTTCATGTATGACCCCTTGAATTTATCCTGATGGCATTAAGACCCCGTTTGGTTTCACCAAAGTTGAGTCCACCTTCCTTTGATTCTAACAGAGTATTCAACCACAAAAAGTCTTCAACGGGGACAGAATCTTTAATCAGGAAAAAAGGGTTACCCTGGATTTTTTGTTTTGTTTGCCACTGTCAGTAGGTGTTTTTTCCTTTGAAACTATTTGTCTGGAAATAGAGATTATTCCACAGAGGTCCTTGAGCCTTACATCATGCGAGTCTGTTTTTGAATCTCCCTTGTATATTGTTAATCATTGTATAACGTGTGTATATTTCTATTCTGGCCAGTATGTAGAATGGAACCATTCTCCAGTTACTAGCTCTCCATCAGCAGGCAGTAGAGAAAATATGCAGATCAGTGATTTTTATCAAGAGGCTTATTCAATATCTACACATTAGTTCATAGGGATCTAAATTTCATAGCTTGCTTTCCTGGGGGGGATTCTCAACATCCCCTTATCTTCACCACCACTTCATTTTTCAGAGAACTGTTTTCTCAGCAATGTGCTAATCTGTTTTTCTGTAGATGAAAAATAATCATTGAATACGTTTCTAAAAAGGCCTACTTAAAAATAGTTTAAAGGTAGTTTGTATCTGCTGACGGCAGGCTACTTTAAGTTGTGATGGTTGAAAGCACTTCAGTCATCCTTTAAAATCCCTTGGGGGTGGGAGTGTAGGTCTCCGATTGTTGTATAAAATTTCTTTATTAAAATGTCACCAACTGAAGGGAAAGTTCAGTTGAAGTTCTTGGAGCCTGACGCGAATTCTAGCATTTGCAAATTAATCTTGGTGATGCCAAGCGGAAACTTCCGGTAGTGTCACCGACTGCTCATGCGATGCTATACAATAACTGTATCAGAAACTATTATTCAGTGTTTCACCACCTCTCCTTCTTTTCTGTTTGTAAATAGCAAGTGAATAAAGGCAGCAAAGTTGTCTTTAAGCATTTGTGTGTGTGTGAGAGAGATGAGAGAATGGGCACCCACAGCCAATGGTTCAAATCGCAGTTTTAATACGGTTTGAATATGGCTTGTGTGCAGGAGACCTGTTTTGATGCAGCCTAGCCCATCTGCAACAGAAAAGCTGTGGCAGTTGACGATGGAGCAAGAATCAGACACTGAATGTAAACAGCTGCTTCTGTTCTTGAAACTAATTTTGGATCAGTAGGTTGGAACTCAAGACACCTGCTTATCTACTTCGGTGAAGCTGAACCATCCCTTTGTTTTGATTCCCAGATTTTCTTGAGTTTGTAAATTAGGGAGGAAAGATCTCCTTTTAGACGAGGGCTCGTTTGTAGGCAGTTACTGGGTTTCCCTCGTCAGAGTTCAGGATGCTCATTTTTGACAAGGAATGCTGGCAAGGAGAGGGCACAGAAGACATGTGTGTGACAATACTCTTGCCAAAGAGTAACGAGTGTTGGAGCAGAAACAACTGGCAATTGCGTCAGATGACCCTGCAGAGTTTCATTTAGGAAGAAGAGGCATGAAATGTGTGAACAAGCCTCCGATCAGAAGGATGCATCACCTCTGCCAGTATGTTCTGGAACAACATGGTGGATTAGGCCAAAATGAGATTCAGTCATCATCATACAAGCCGTCATGTTGCGGGATTAAGATGGTTTATTCGTTTGCTTATAGTAAGTGAACCCAGCAATTCAGTTTTTGTTTTTTTTAAGTGAGTTTAGGGTGAGCCATTTGGACGAGTCCAACCTGGATGTTACATGCCATAGTTATACATGGTGGGTTGTACATTTCCAGGTAGTGAGTAGAGAAAGGAACTGGATCTTTTTTTTTTTTTTAAATGCTGGATTAGGGGGAAAAGGAGGATGCTCATCTCATGCTCAGAGGTTTCTGGGATGCATCCATTTAAGGAAAAAAATGGAGAGCACCGGTTCACAACTCCAGCACCTTTAAGATGGGTGTGGAATTCTGGGATTTGAAGTCCTCCCATCTGAAAGGCACAGAGGTTGAAAAAGACTGTTCTAGAGACTAGATGCTTTCTCTCTGCACCATTACAGGGAGTCCTGAAGTTACAATGGACCTACCTGGGGAGGGGAGGGGTTATTTATGACCAAGGTATAAAGTTCTGATGGTCATTTCCACCCTTTGATCATGTGACTGCACTTCAGGGGCTTGGCAACTTAGCCCACATTTACGGTGGTTTGCAGCGTTCTAGGGGTTCTCTTAAAGACCGCCACATTCATTAAGGGCCAATTGGTTCAATCACAAGATAAACCTGCTTTATGACTATGGCAGGCTCCATTACGGTCGTAACTTGAGGACTACCTGTACAGCACGGTTTACTTTTCCAAAAGAAGTCACCGAAAATTACTTCCACTTCAAGACAAAACATCTCTACTTTAAACCAAAACACGAGGAAACATTTTTGCAGAATTTATTTTTTAAAGTTTTTTTTTTTAATTTTTAGTTTTTCAAGGTTTTTTTTTCCCTGTTTTTATTTTTTTAAAAAAGCCCTAACTTCTATGGCTTCAAAGAAGCTTCAAGAGAAACTTATACACCATAACCTGTGTACACTTTTTTTTTTTTTTTAAAGCAGTAACTAAATTTGCAATGCCACAATCTCTCTTCTGCTTTGGAGCTACACCAGTACAAATCTCATTTCTATTCAGACTTGAAATTACCTTTTTCTTTTGTTACATAATTAAAAAAACAAAACAACCACACAATTAAGTCTTCAAAATTCATTTTGATGCAAATCAGACAACATGGGCCAAAACATACACCTGATAAGACCAGAGAGCTTAGAAGGCCAACTACAACCCTACTTGATCGTTGTTTTCTGTCATTCGAGTTGTCCCTTAAAAACTTTTGTCACATTCAAAAAAAAAAAAGGGAAAAAGGAAAAAAAATGAATAATCCACATTGCAACTGGTAGTCCAAGCACACTCATGCACTCTTTACATAAACATTTTTAATTTTTTTAAAATTTCTTTTACACCTTCCTGGGATTGGAACTATATAATTTCTTTTTCCAGCACAATGCTTAAGGCTGTATTCTGTTTTTCTCTTTGCATTGTTTGGGAAACAAACTCAAACACTGCACATATCTAAGCAATCCTATTTTAATGGAAGTTGCCCAAATCAAGAATTTTCCCCTAGGACCTCCTGTATCCTTGTGATTCTAGCATGGCAGAGGCACTGCTGTTAAAGTTTATAAACTAAGATCAATAAAGTGAGATCATGTTCTGAGTTTTAGTCCCTGCTTTCCTTTTTTTTAAAAAAAAAAAATCTTTATTTCAAATGGCGACAAAAACATTCATTCGAATAGGGCAAAGAAATTCATATCCACCTTGGAAAAAAGCACAAAGAATTAAGTGCCAGCTTTTGCAATAAAACGGTTGGGCTGGGAGGATCCGCACCCACTCCATTCCCTTCAGAGTCACCTGCAGGATTGCTATCGATTATGCAACCCCGAAAGTGGGTTCAAATCTTAAAACCCACATTGGGGGAGGGGGAGGGGGGGAAGGTTTAAATCTAGTTCTAGAAAGTGAACAACTTCAAGGCTATAAGGTGAGGAGGCAGTAACCCTCTCATACTTGGGAGGGGGTGAATGAAGTCCAATAGATATGATTTAGCACTAAGGATGAGGTGTGTGGCGAATTTTAAAAGTTGCACTCCTTTGGTCTGTAGCAGTAACCCACTCCTCCAAGAAGGCTCTTTAGTTTAGCAGAGACCAAAGTATTTATTCCCCCACCCCGACCCCCAGTACTAACCCTGCCACCATTTCCCCAGCAGGCCACATCCCGACATTCCAAGTGCCGCCATTACCACACGGAGTGAGATACGAGTATTTTGGAGCAACACAGGGCCAATTGTCTTATCCCTTGGTATAAAAATATATCTAAAGAAGTTAACGAAGCCGCACTGCTATTGTCACAATGCTATAAAGCAGCTCGGACAGGTGTAGCTTTGATGGCCACAGACCAGCTGTTTGTTTTGACTTGGGTCAACCGGAAGGGAGGAGAAGCGTGTAGGTTCAATCCAGGTAGGTACGGGGCCGCAGTGTTACCCAGGCACAACTTTGTCTAAGGCCCGGGGTAGACATGTAAGCTAGTGATGGAATACGAAGGGACAGAAGCACGAAAGCCAGACGCAGGCCTCATTCTAAAGCCATCTCCCTTCCCTGGCAAGGTAGATTTTGGCTTGGCTTGGATGTTTTTCGTAACAGGCCCAAAAAGCCTTTTGCTCCTTTCCGTACTAATAACAGTCATATCGGTGGTCCTGCAGGAGACGACTCCAAGCCGTCACCCAACCGGGAAGCTGGAAATGCAGACGGCCGTTGGGTTTTTTTTTTTTTTTTTTTTGAGAAAGAACAGACCAAAACCAACAGAGTGGATTGTCCTTGCACAACGCTTCGTCAGTGGGCCTCCTCCTCTCCACCCAAAGAGAAGTTTGCTGCCACCTATTTTAATTCCAAACGAAATTGGCAAGCACCCAGGGTGCTATGAGGGCCACCGTACGGAACGATCTCACCGAGTGATCCTGTCCATGTAGGTTTCACTTTGGTCATGAAAAAGGTCCCCTTTTCGTCTCCACGGTTCTCTTAACAATGGATGTTGGCTTTGGGGCTTATGTTTGGCAGGCTGCCGTTCCTGAGATCCAAGACTTTTTGCCCTTAATTCTCTCCCACCTGGGAGTGGGTAGAACTTAATTAACGTTTTTTTTAAAAAAAATATATCTAAAATTGGATCGTTTTCAAGACACAGATGTTGCTGGTATTGCTACAAAAAAAAGTGCACTGAGAAATGAGGAAGTGTGTAAATTATTCCCCCAACCTCCCTCCCCCGCCCCTGCACGATAGATTTATTTTTGCCTCTCGTGTTATTTGGGGTATGGGGACAAAGCTTCCCTAAAGGATGTCACCAGAGAGTAATTTGGCAGGGCTGAGGA
>JANHJO010002079.1:22108-32651 GCA_032468235.1 Pseudoxyrhopus heterurus | reverse complement strand
CAGGAAGGCCTGGAGGAACGTTGTCCATGGGGTTGCGATGGGTCGGACACGACTTCGCAACTAACAACAACAACAACTTATGTTTTACACCTAAATCAATTCTATTCCTAGTTTCATTTTATCCAGAGATAATTAGCTTCCTCTGTGGTGATGGTGTCACATAGGGTCCTGGAATTGAACTTGCACACCTATTGCGGGACAGGAGAAATAACTCCAGACGGGCAAATAATTTCTGTCCAAGAATGTCCCCAAAATAGCTGGCTGGGGAATTCTGGCAGTTGAAGTCCACATATCTTCAAGTCAGCAAGGTTGAGAAACACTGCTTTAGAGAATGTCATGACGTGTGAATCCAGTTACACTCAAGGAACCATACAGTTAATGGAAGAAACTAAAATGAAGCAAACCACTGCCCAGAATTGCTGTAAACAGTGAGATAGGCGGCATAAAAATTTAATAAATAAACAGCTGATTTAGCACACTATCTGAATACCATATTACTGATGGCACTTTATAGCTCAGATAGAGCGAAGAATTCACCTTTGTTCCATGCCACATACTAAATGGTGGTTATTTGTAGTGATTTTTTTTAAAAATACAAGAAAGTGGGGAAAAAAATACTCGATCCCATTTTTCCATTCCATAAAACACTTTTATTTTGCTCAACTCAAACGTTCTTGTGTAATACTGTATACATCTATCTTTCTAGACATCTTATTGAAACATTTTATTTAAATACATAACATTGTTTTTTAAAGTTTTCTGAAAAAGTCCTGTTTTTCTGCGCTGCTCCCTCTCCCTCCCCGCTTTTAAATAAACATTTAGGCTTTCATGTTTCAAAGCAAATTGGCCCCTAATAGAAAGTATAGGACTTCTTTTCCTTTAAAAAAATAGAAATTACCATTTTACACAACAAAACATTCAATGCAAACAGAAGCTGTTCTTCACCCCTAAGTCTAAAGTTATTTTCTTGTCTGTACTTTAATGAGTGTGTATGTGTGTGATGTATCCTTCCCCACTCCAAGAGTCCTGCTGGCTGAGGACTATGGGCCCTGAAGTCAACATTTTTGCAGGACACCAGGTTGGGAAGATCCACATACAGTTTAATAAATGCACAATTATGGTACCGTATGTTTCATTCAAAACATAAAGCATAAAAACCAGGCTGCAGATGTATGGATTTTTCTGTTTGCACCAATATTCACAAGTATAAATACTTTATACCAATCAACCTTTTTTTCTCTCCATACATAGTAGTGTGAGGGTTCTAGAAGTGATAAAATGCACATCTAAGCTTTTGTTTTTTTTAAAAAAGAATTATATAGGTATATATGCATGTGTTTATGTAGAACTATATAGAAAGCATCACTTAGGAAGGAATGGCCTCTCATTGTACAGCCTGGAAATTCATGTGATCTTTATAAACTCCTGAAAAACTGTTGCCCACTAAACGTTCTTTCTTTGTAACCTATTTTTCAGGTCCATAGTGAGTCATGGGCTAGAAACATAAATCATTTTTGCTTTCTAGAATTTGAGTATTCAGAAGATTTGTTCCAGGAATCACGTTCCAGAAATATACAGCTATGTATGGAGGTGCCGAGTTTCACACACAGTAATTCTCTCCTACACTGTCGCCATTTTATTGCTCAGAATCAAATTCCAGATTTTGGATGGTTCACAACTAAAAAAGGGATTATCTATTCTACAAACCTATGCTTGTTTCAAACAATTTTGGTTGTTATGGTTTTCTGTAGTCAAGCTCAGCAACTATACTCGAACAAGAGGCTTGAAATTGTTTTTTTTAAGAGATGCACCCCAAATCATAGGCTTTCTAGTTCCCTGCATAAAGGAATGATTATTAAATCAATCTTTTACACCAAAGTTGGAACATTTGCCTCATAATCTATGAGCTGAGACCAACTGTCACAAAGCAGAAAAAAATAAAAAATGCCTCTGGATTTTAACTCCATAAAAGCTCCAATCTCACCATATGATAGAGACATGTTGATACGTTGGCACTATACAACCAAACACATGCCAACTAATCAAAGAATACTCTTAAAAATTGTAACTGTGGACATTTTGAAGTCAAGAGAAAAGTGCATTTTTTTTTTAAAGTAAGAATCCCATTTGGGACTGAGAGGAACCCCAAAACATATAGCTTGTTGCCATTATAACATAAGCAGTGATTTGTAAGGAAAAAAAACAAATGTTAAGATTTTTTTATATATATTTAGGCCACAAGAGATTGTTCAATATAACTTCTGGCCATGGTTCTGTTACCGTTCTTTCCTTTTAAAAAAATAAAGCTGCCATTTGACCCAAGAATAGATGACAAAAGTGCATTTTGCAAGCAATAGGAAAGTAAGTGCAAGAGGTTAAGCCACAATGGATTGGGAATCTGTCCTGCTTGTAACCTGAAGCACTTCCTGTTGCTCCAAATTGAAGTAAACATGCTTTGTCTGCTCCAGGTAAGGATATTCATGTCCTCTACCTGTGTTTCTCAACCTTATCAACTTAAAGATGTCTATACTTCAGTTCCCAGAATTCTCCAGCCAGTACAGCTGGCTGAGGAATTCTGGGAGTTGAAGTCCACACATCTTTCAAGTTGGTAAGGCTGAGAAACACTGACCTACACAAGTAAAAGTCAAGGTGAAATTTCTTCTCCTAACCCACCACCAGAATGCCCCATCTTTATGCCTCCAAGAACCCATTCACCCCATTGTCTCAGCCCACAGAAATAGAAACGGTGATTCATATCCTGCATTTCAAAGAGTCCCAGCATTTAGCTCACCAGCTAAAAAAAAAAAAAGAACGAATTAAATAACTGTTTTGTTGAAAGGCAAAGCCCCTTGTTGCAGAGGGCCATACTGAATTCCGGAGAAATCATTGTGCAGCAGATGGAGAAGTTAAAAGGAAAAACAAATTTAGAATCAAGCGAATGTAGAATTGATTTCAGCCTTGGGTAAAAACTAGAGAAGCAAAAAAGCAAGATCCTGAATCGGATGAATAATTCACAGGGCTGGTGGAAATTGAGTATTTTCTGGAATTCCGAACATCTAGATTTCCTGTTTTACAGTACCCGGGCAATGCAGCCATTACAGATAATCCTCAATTTACTACCATTCGTTTAGTGGCTGTTGAAAATTACAACGGCACTTAAAAAGTGAATTATGACTGTTTCTCACATTTATCACTCCTGGAACATCCCCAATGGGTCCCATGATCAAAATTCAGATGCTTGGCAAGTGACTCATATTTATGATGGTTGCAGTGTCCTGGGGTGATCAACTTTTGTGACCTTCTGACAAGCAAAGTCAGTCAATGGGGAAGCCAGATTCATTAAACAACCATGTTACTAAATTAACAACTGCAGTGATTCACTTAATAACTGTAACAATAAAGGTTGCAAAGTGGGATAAAGCTCACTTAACAACTCTCTCGCTTAGCAACAGAAATGTTGGGCTCCATTGTGGTTGTAAGTCAAGGACTATCTGTATGCCTTGCCTTCCTAAGGTAGCTGAGGGTCCACCCCACATGCTCATTCAGAGAGCTGAGGGTTGAGGGAAAGATATATACCACTCTCTCCTGGATCCCACGGTGAAGGTATTGCTTACTTTAAGAAATTAAGAATTGATAAACTGTAAAGCTACCACTGCCAGAAACACCACCAAACAGGACCAAGAGGGTACAGGTAGTCAGATTAACAGAGTTGGAAGGGACCTTGTAGGTCACCTAGTCCAACCCCCTGCCCAAGCAGGAGATCCTACTACACCATTTCTGACAAATGGCAGACCAATCGCTTCTTGAAAGCCTCCAGGGATGAAGCTCCTTGGCTTACAACCATTCGTTTAGTGATCATTCAATGTTACAGCACTGAAAAAGAGACTTAGAACCAGTCCTCACACTTATGACCATCACAGCGTTCCCATGGTCACGTGATCAAAATTTGGGCACTTGGCAACCAGCATGTATTTATGATAGTTACACTGGACCAGGGTCATGTGATCGCCATTTGCAACCTTCCCAACTGGCTTCCGACAAAGTCAATAGAGAAAGCTGGATTCACTTAACAACTGCAGAGACATTTAACAACCATGACAAAAAATGGTTATAAAATTGGGCACGAACCATTTTGCTTAGCAACAAAAATCTTGGTCCCCATTGTGGTCGTAAGTCTGTCGTAAGTCTAGGACTATTTGTTTTGGCTTGTAGCAGCATCTGAAAAGTTGCAGGTTTGCCATCAGTTTGAAGAAAGCAGCCAGGCCATTTAAACTGGTGTTGGGAGTTGCCATTGGGTGTGAACAGGAGAAAAATAAACCACCTTGCAAATGTGAGTTATTGTGTGGGCCTTTTTGTCATCTGGTTGATTCTACAGTATTGGGCAGGCCCAAAGGAAGGGCCTGTGCATTTAACTGCAGACCAGATAATCATCCATGTGGTGAACCAATACCAAGCAAGGCCTTCTTCTAATGGGCTTCTGCACTTGAATGAAACATTGAATGAAGCTTTCTTGGACTCCCAAAGGGTTACAACATGGAGAAAGAACAAACATAACGTATCCGTAGCCTTGGCAGACAGAGACTGGTTGCTGTACAACCGTATTTTTTTCAAACTTGGGAAGTTTTAAGATATGTGGACTTCAACTTCCAGAAGCATGCTGGCTGGGGAATTCTGGGAGTTGAAGTCCGTATATCTTAAAACTTGTGTGTTTTTAAAAACTTGCTATGGAAGCAATTGCATCATTCGTCATCTAGCTTGGCAGCCAGGTATGGTTTAGCTCCAATATCCATCCTCCCCAGCCAGGCCAATCACTGAGGATCATGGGCTCCAAAGTCCAAGGTCATCCAGAGGCCATCCGTGTTTTTTCTTTAAACTGATGCTTTTTCCAGTTACTTTGACAGCAGCAGTGTTTGTTGATGAGAAATACAACTTGGTTTGCAATCGAACTTTACGCTTCCTTTTTTTTCTCTCTCTCTCTTAGAGGGTCCAGCCCTCCAGCTGCCCCCGAGAGCCGGAAACACAATTAAATTAAAAGTTCTCCTCCCCCACATTTCCTTTTTCCCACCACCACCTCTGTCCCATAATCTGGCAGGATTGTAATCCCTGTGTATGCGTGCGTTTGTGTTTCTCTCTCTTCCCACAGGTTTCCATCCTCACGTTGAACAAGTCCACAAGAACTGGTTTTCCTTCCGTACGTCCAGCGTCCCTATCATTCGAACCATGCCAGGGAAAAAAGCAGAAACCGGCAAAAATATACATATTTATCCACACAGGTGGGCCTAAAGAGGCATTTTTGGGCTGGGCATCAGCTGGCTGTAAGTCTCATGAGTTTGGGTGGATGTATTCGCATGCCAGGGCAGAGAAACGTGTTCTGCTGAAGCATGCTTTTGAGGAAAGGATAGGAATACTTAACACTACTTAATGCAGGATCTTTTCTACCGAATAGCATTTCACATTCATTTCACCAGTATGCCCAAAGTCCGCTGGATCCTTAAAAAGGTGCAATTACATTCAACAGTGACTGCAGATCACCACAGATCAACTGCAAGAGGTTGAGGAGGAGGAGGAGGAGGAAAGCCAGGGCCACACAATCTTGTGGTTGATCCTTGATTTAAAATAAACCGCAGAGTCAATTCTGCTTTCCCCAATCCAGAAGCCACAAAAGTTTTGCTCTGCAAATTCTGCTTTAGCTCTCCTGAGGGTTGCTGTAATGGAGCTCCGAATTGAACACTTCTTTGTAGAGGGGAGGGAAATTTTTGGCCGTCTCCGGATGGACAAGGCGAAAAAGCTCCAGCTTATCTAAGTGAAGGCTGCAGATTGTCTTCATCAAGGGCAGCTTGGCAACCATCTGTGGGTTGGAAAAAGAAATGTGTTAGAGCAGGGACCTTGGAGACTGCTAATTGAAAAAAACAAAACAAAATCTGGAACTCCTGACTGAGAAGCAAAGCTACATGATAGAAACATGGCTGTTTTTGAATGTTTCCCTCCCTAAATCTCATGAAACTCCATCAAGTTCTCACTGAAATTCAGAATACAGTTGGGAACAACTTGGGAAGGGGTGGGATTCTACCGGTTTAACAACTAGTTTGCTTTGCGCACGCTTTGAGCGCACACACAAACAGCTGATGGGCAGCAGTCAAAACAACTGATTGGGGGCACTTCGCTGCAGCGCCGATCAGCTGGGCTTCAAAAAAGGCTTGAATAAAGCTCTGAATAGTGCAGGGGCGGGAGGGCCCAGCTCCTAAACGAAAGAACCGGTTCGCCCAAACCAGCCAGAAGGGAGCAAACAGTTCATCCGAACCGGGCCGAACCGGGAGAAATCCACCCCTGAACTTGGGGTTAGATAGCATGGCTCAAAGTGAGATCTACCAATGAAGAAATAGAGGGAGGAGACTGAATGTATATGGCTGCATATACTAAACAAAGAAAATAAAAAAATACAGGTGGTCTTCAATTTACAACCATTTTTATGACTGAAGTTACAATGACACTGCAAAAGTGACTATTAACCAGTCCTTGCAGTTATAACCATTGTTAGCATCCCCATGATCACATGGTCAAAAATTTGGGCACTGGGCAACCAGTATGGATTTAGGACAACTGCTGTGTCTTGGGCCATTTGTAACCTTCCCATCCGGTTCTGACAAATAAAGTCAATAGTTCCTCTATTTCTGGATTTCCTTAATAACCATGTGATTTACTTAACAAATGCAGTGACTCGCTTAACAACTGTTGCAAAACAGGTTGTAAATTGGGCATGATTTACTTGCCAACCACTTTGTTTAGCAATAGAAATTCTGATCCCAACTGTGACTGTAAATTGAGGATTGATTTGTGCAGTAATCCTTGAGATAGGATGGGTCACTTAATGTGTATTATAATAGATCCTCCCCACCAAGCTATTTACAACCCCATTTCAAAGTTACAGCCCTGCAGCACAATTGCAGTCATTCGCCCTTATGACCGAGTGCAGAGATGCTGCAATGCTCCTCTTCCTCTCTCCACTCCACCTTGTGTCTCCGGGACTGCACAGGCCTTGGGCCTACTCCCCACATGCCTGTCAGCCATTGCACACTTATCTTTTGAAGAACTCCAAACCTCATGTTGGGGAAGGAGGTCAGGCCATATCACCCTAGGACATGTGGCTGCGTCCTGGAAACGGCCATCATTTTCAATGCACCCGCAATTTCTTGCAGGTGGATCAAAATGGCGTCCGCTTCCATGAGGCCGCTGCATAGCCAAAGGTTGAACCGCTCCATTCTGCTGCCTTAACGCTGTCTCCAAGGGCCTCCCTCACTCTGTGCTCTGCTTAACCTCCCACATATTCTTTTAACAGCCGCATTAGGGAGAGGAGGGGGTGGAGGTCATTAATTGAGGCCTTCTCACTTAATGGCATCACCACTTGTGACCATAATGGACAGGCTCTATTACGCTTGTGTCTTGAGGGCCACCTCAAGGATTAGCTGTAAAGCACTCTCTATTGCATGCTGAAAAAGGACTAAGGAAACACCCCAGCCTTTAAAGGGTTAATTTAAAGAGATGGCCTTCTCTTTGTATGCCACTCCATGACATCTGTCTCCTAGGGGGCCTGCAGGGAGGTGAAAAAGTCGAGTTGATGGAGAAAACCATGCCATCAAGCCATGTAATGTGTCAACTCACGTAAAAAGAGACAAAGTTCTGACAGCATGGTTGTGGCCATCATCTTGATTTTTTTGACCCTTCCTGAAACACCAAGGGTTCCCCATCCATTATATCTATCCCTTGTTTCCCTGGGCTCAAGAGTAGGCCAACATTTGGCCTGTTCTGAGTTCCTTCCGTTTAATTTATTTTCTCATCAATAGCTGTTGAATGTTTGGAAACCTTGGAGTTAGCCCTAGTGTGTATCAATACATTTCTCTTGTGTATTCATCTGCCTCCTTCCCATTTAATTCTTTAAAATGTTATTATTTACCTTGGAAAGCCTGTCTTCATTGGCATTTTTCTTTTGAATCTCGTGCTGGAGAGCCATGTAGAATTTATCCTGAAGTTTTTGTACCTTTTTGGACTCAGAGAGCCAAGGCCGATCTGAAAAAGGACAGCACATGTTGGAATTTTTTACAATTGCAAAATTGCAGGAAAAATAATTTGCTTTCTGTTATTTTTCAACTGTAACAAATATTCTATAGAAAGCGTGGATGTGTATGAAGTGAGGTTCACAAAATGCACAAAAGGCATAATATGATTTGTTTATTTTACGCCTAGCTATAATTCAGTGTGGCTGATAAAAACATGATTTATGGCTTATGGGAATGTGGGAACTCAACTATTGTGGCTTATTGAGAGGAAAAAAAACATAATTAAAACCAACATTTAAGCCCAGACTCTGTGAATATGTGTGTGTGAGAGAATAAGTGTACAAGTGTGAGCACATGTTGCAGAGGATGTCAATAAGGCAGAGTATGCATTAACCCCCTCAAGAAATGTTACCCAACCTGATGCCATTCACTTGAGCTAGAATTACAATTGCTGATTCTAAGAAATCTTGAAGGATCTGGTGGAAAAGGATCAAACTCCAGGCTGTGGGTAGAGTTTGCCTGCAATATTGCTGCGCCACCAGGGCCATGATAAGGAAGAAGGGAGTGACAGTCTAACATTATCTTTTACCCATCTCTGTTCTATAATCTGTAGCAGAGTAGGCAATTAATTTTCCCAAGAGGCCACATGAAAAACTGGGCCTGTTTTGGAGGGCCACCATCGTCCTGTCCCTAAACACTGCCATCACCCTATCCTCCCCTGCCCCAGATGCCTCACACTTCGCCACTAACACCGCAGGCCAGACTGGAACTGCCCATGGGCCACATGTGTACCACATGCTGTAAAATGCCCAGGTCTGGTCTATGGTACTATCCATATCTACAGACAACAATACTACCCATCTCTGTTCTACAGACTACAGTACTTCCCATCTCTGCTCTACAATCATGTTCTATTTCTTCCCAGAAGAGACATAGTTAGGTGACAGGAAACCTGATGGGCATATGCGAAATTCCAGGTGCCCACTCTAGCATTTGCAGGTTCCAGTTGTCCCTCCATTGGAGATTTATTTATTTATTTATTTTGTTTGTCAAACATATATAAGATAACAGGTAGAGTATAAACATAAACATGAACAAAGAAAGTAAATATAGGTAAATGGAGACAGTAAGACAGGGACGGTAGGCACGCTGGTGCACTTACGCACGCCCCCTTTACAGACCTCTTAGGAATGGGGTGAGGTCCACAGTGGACAGTAAGAGGTTGAAGCTGTGAGAGTTTGAGGCTGTAACAACGGAATCAGGTAGAGTGTTCCAGGCATTGACCACTCTGTTACAGAAGTCGTACTTTCTGCAATTGAGTTTGGAGCGGTTTACCTTGAGTTTGTATCAATTGTTTGCCCGTGCATTATTTTGGTTGAAGCTGAAGAAGTCATTGACAGGTAAGATGTTGTAGCAGACAATTTTGTGTACTATGCTTAGATTGGACCACAAGCGGCGCAGTCCCAGATTGTCCAAGCCCAGAATTTCAAGCCTGGTGGCATAAGGGATTCTATTGTGGGTAGAGGAGTTAAGTACTCTTCTTGTGAAATGCCTTTGGACCCGCTCGATCGTGTTAATGTCCGATATACAGTGTGGATTCCAGATGTTGAAGATCTATTGCCAGTCACAATAAACTCCTAGAATAAGCTAGTGCTTTCCAAATACGTTAGACTTCAACTCCCACAATCCTTTACTACTGGCCATGGGACAGGAACTAATGAGAATTGGTCCCAGACATGTAAAGTCCAAGCTATCTACCTGGAGAATGGACAATCCTGACTCAGCCAGGTGTCTGCAGCAACTCTGTAATCTCTGCAGTGGGAAACAGCTGTCATCACTGGCTAAAAATGTTGATGCTGCTAGATAAACCAGCTATCGATTCATTTTGGATAGTGACAAATGTTAATCCAGTGTTTCTCCCACTTCCCCTTTTGATTGATCACATACCTGGTGTGAACAGGACAACTGCAGTGAAGAGTGCTGCCTCTTCATCAGACAACTGCAGTCGGCATAGATTCTTCCCCAGCTCAAAGACGGAGCTGATCAAGTCATCACAACCTAAAGGGAAAAAGGAGCCATTTAGCTGGGATTTGAACAGGAAGTTGGATAATTTCATATTTTCAAATCAATGCATGACCTATCATCCAATAGTTCTGCAGCACTGCAATTGTTTTAAAGTCTGGAGAAGTATCTTTCCATATAGTCCATTTAATGCTATATTAAAGGACTGAGCTAGTTGTATATTAAACTTTTTTCAAGTTTATTTTAATCACTGGTTTTTCTCACAATGGAGCTAGAATTATAACCAACTGACAGGCTCCATGCAAACCAATGCCTGTTTCAAAATTGCTGGGGGACTATCAATACTCTTTCAGATGGAAAATTCCAAAACTTCTAAAGACACTGTGTTCTAATATTTGAGGGGTTGCCACAAAGAAGAGGGAGTCAAGCTATTCTCCAAAGCACCTGAAGGCAGGACAAGAAGCAAT
>JANHJO010002077.1:120638-131924 GCA_032468235.1 Pseudoxyrhopus heterurus | reverse complement strand
GCCATTTTAAGTTTAAATTTTTAATCAGGACCCCCCCCCCCCCGTCAATGATGTCCCGTTTTACCAATGTTAAAATCTGGTCACCTTATGCTTGGGGAGAAAATGGTGATTTCTAAATCTTTCCCATTTCCAAGAAAGTAAAGCAAACATAGGCTTCAAAGCAGCTTTCCTCAACCTGGAGCCAGCTAGAGTCATGGGAGTTGTAGTCCAACATTTCTAGAGGGCATATTGTTGGGAAAGGCTAAATTAAATGAAGAATAAAAAATTCAGGGTTACTGCTTCTCCAGAGGAGGTTATGAAAATTAATATCACATTGTACATTATTTTAAATGGGTTTTCTTCACTTTTTTTTTGAGCACCACATCTACCGGTACTATATTGTACAGGAAATGAGATGTGAATGGCATACAATGGCAGACTTTTGAAAACAATCATACTTTTAATGCTCATATTTTTAATAGCTCTTTCTATTCTTGGTTGTCAGTAAAACCTGCAGTTCATTCATGGCTGAAGCTGAGATTTTGAAGTGCTAAAAGCAATTAACCTCCAGGCATTGGAATATTATATTAATGTTTCACTGCTCTTTCAGTGTTATGAGATTTGAAGACTTCATTACCCAGATGGAAACCATTTAAGAAGTGCACATCTAAATTAGTCCAAAACTCTTGTTTTTGGAAAATAGATGAATAAAATTGGATAAATCTGTATGCACAGGAATAAGCCATCAGAAATCGACAGCAGCACGTCGTACTGGACTGCACTACGAAGCTATGTTAAGCAAAGTTTTTTTTTTATGTGATTCAGAGTTTAGTATGAATGGCCATTCATCAACATTTAAACTGTTAGCCTGACTACTCTCCCATTTGGTTTTCCATGGAGGCATCTTTGAAATGCCCATGAAGGTACTTAGAGAAACTCCTGCTCTGTTTCCTTTGACACAATTCTTGGGATTATTTTTTTCATCTAGGCATTTAGTTACCTGTGTATTAATTTGCTAGGGTTTATATGCTGCTCCAAATAGAGTGTCCCAGTATGCATAAATATAGAAGGGAATGTATATACTTTGGAAGCAGTTGATCTCTTTCTAATGCCCCCTTGATCATGCTATGGCATGATTTTTTATATAGAATCATGGAATCATAGGACTGGAAAGGACCGTGGAGGTCTTCTAGTCCAATCCCCTGTGGTGGCCCACCAGGACACTTAGTACCCTCTCTTAGATACTACTGTTGAAGCAGGTACCACCTATTCTGTACCTGTGCATTTGGTTTCTCCTGCCCATGTGCAGATCTTACTTTTCTTACCACATGTTTTGGCATTGTTTTGACCCAATGCTCAAGTCTGTCAAGATCCTTCTGACTCTTGAGTCTCTCTTACAAAGTGTTAGCATTCCCTCCCACCTGCAGTTTGGTGTCATCTGCAAATTTGACGAGTGCTACTTCAGTAGACCTCATCTACTGTAGGTCATTCATGGAGATGTTGAAGAGCAGTTGGGTCCAAGACAAAACCATGAGGTTCCCAGCTGCATGCTTCTCTCCCCATAGAAGTATTTTGGCGGGAGGGGGGCAAAATCAAGGTGCAAAACAGGTGTATTGTCTCTGCAGTATAGTTTTTTTGCCCTTTTAAAATCTTACAGACTTTCTTCCCGCCCCCCACTGGGCCATTGACATTCCTTCTGTGGTTCTAACAGATCCCAGTGACTTTTAAAGCAAGGGTTCCCAGCCCACTACTGGGCTATATTTGGAACTGAACTGCGGTAGAGGCTGGCTGACATGCATGTGCCCGTGAAGCTCAACTTGTGCAAGCAGCAGGCCAGCAGGCATACATGTGCAGGTGTGTGCATGCTTGTGTGCACTGGCCCATAGCTTGCACTAGTTCAGCTGTGCGCACATGCGTGTGCATCACCCCACTGCTCGTGTGGCCCAGTTCCCCTCTTTCCTTCTCAGCCGGGCCACCAAGCCTTAAAGATTGGGGACCCTGTTTTAAAGGAAATGTATGTTCTAGCCCAGGGGTGTCAAACTCGCGGTGTCACATCATGTGACGTATCCTCTTCGCTAAACCGGGGGTGAGCATGACCAGTGTGTGACACATCCAGCCCACGGGCCGCGAGTTTGACACCCCTGCTCTAGCCACAAAAAACTTACCCACTTACCATATCCCTCCATGGTTTGTCATTTTGATATTATCAAGTAGAGAAGTAGAAACAGACAGGAGAAAGTGCTGACAGTTAAATAAGTGGCAATTACGCCAGTGAATAAGGGACGTTCCCTAACCCTGTCTTTTTCTTTCACACCTGCTACTAGGAATATGTTATCTGAGGCCTTCCCAGATCCTGGCCTGGCTGTTTGCACCATTCCAATGTTTAAAATTGCAAATGGTGAATAGAGGAATTGTTTGTATGTAGTTTACGTGGAATTCAGCCAAATGGTGGAAACTGTTTGGCAAAAACATTAGCTAAGAACATGATAAACACTTTAATGAAAATCAGGTTTTGGCCTGAAATTGGCAAAACATTTGTTTTAAAAGATAGAATGGAAAACTAATTGCATTTCTAAATTACATTTCATGTGTGGTGAGAGAAGTAAAATCCTCAATGTTATCCTTTTTGTTCTTTCTCCAGCTCGGTTTTGCAGTTGGCAATGTAGTTGGAATGTATTTGGCCCAGAACTATGATGTAAGTATTTTTGCTGCTTTTGAAATTATGTTAAAACTTGGAATTTGTGAGCATTGCAGAGCCTGTCAAATATCAGATGATTCTGAACTCCAGTTCCCATTTTTTCTAGAATGCAGTGGTCAAAAGTATCAAAGATGATGGGACTTGTTGACTTGCAATATCTGAAAGGCTATTGATTTCCTATTTTGCTATGTAACCACAATCCAGCAATTTTAGATTTGTGTAATAAAGAGAGTCCAGATCAGTTTTACTTTCCTTCATCCATGCCTTCATTTCATTCTGTTTCTACATTAACCTCCTCTTACTTATATGCATGAAATATTTGTGATATATTTTGACACTTTTCCATTGAAACATGCATTACAAGTTTTAGAATGCTATTTTTTTCTTAAGTGTTTGTCCAAGAAGGCACCAAAGTTCGCCTATTGTTCCACTGCTACTAATTCCAACAACAAAGCTTAAAATACAAGCATAAATCAATTTGTGGTCAATCTTGCAAAGACACTATAATTCAGACTAGAGTATAGGAGAAGATTCATTCCTGTACGTATCATGGACCAGAGATTACCTTGAATTGACTCTGTAAACTGCAGTGGTTCTTTATATGTTTATAGGTTCCAAACATTGCAAAGAAGATTGAAGACATCAAGAGAGACGTAGAAACTAAGAAGAAGCCTCCAAATGATAAATGATGCTGATTTAGGCATCCTACTATTCAACATAGATGTTGTACTTTAACCATCTCCGTGTCAAAACTTTATTGGCTTTAATGAATGCTGTCAGGCCTAACCTCAGAAGGCCTTAAAAAACATTCAGGCTTAGTGTTACTATTTCCATGTGCCCTCCTTGCACTTGACTTTTTTCCAAAGAAAAAAAATCATACACACACACACACACACACACACACATACACTGGACTTTTGTTCTCTGTATATTGCTTCAATAATACTCTATATTTAGTAATAACAAGAGTCAGGAACAGACTGAAGATATGCCATTAATTATTCCAATCTAAAAAAATCTAATTCTAAAAATATTGGTATCTGTTTTTGTAAGATACCAAGCGTCTGATAAAAATGCCCATCTTGTTGCTGAAATATGACCTTCCTATTTTATTGTTGGGCATTCCTGCAACATGTGTAGTCTGCATATAGTCAGTAAATTGAATGTCAAAGGTTGAGCAATTCATAGAGGTATGATAGCCAATATGCTTCATCCATTGTTTGTAAAAATTGTAAAATAAAATAAAATTTGAACAACTTAAATGAATTGTTGCAAGGTATCAACAAAGATGTACTCATCTTCCAAGTCTTAGTCAGTATTTTTGTTTATAATGTTTTTAAGGGTTTACCATTCTGGTATAACTAGGAATTGATGGAATCCTGCACTTGCATTCTGATGTTGAAAACATGATTCAAACTATGCAAACTGGCTTGAATTTTTACTGTCTTGTATCTGTTGTAGCTCTTTCTTGAAACAAAGAAAGATGCATGTATTTAAAGATGGTAACATTGTTAGAAACATTTAAGAAGACACTGGACAATCATTGCAGATATTTCATTGTCTATACAGGGGTAAACATACCTATTGTAGGTCCCCTTTAAACATTTTATATCTGACTGATCACTTTATTAAATGTTGTTAATGGAAATGCTAAAAATTGGCAGTATGAAATAGGGCTAGTGTGATTTTAAAACAATCTATCCCAAATTCAAATCTCCTATTCTACCGAAAACCCTTCCTTACCACAAATATCAAAGTTCAAGTTTTGGCTTTCTAAGGTTTAATAATGGACTAGATAATATGCTTATGGCCAGATTAACATGAAACCTAGAATTCTAGTTTTGTGTCATATGCTAAATGGATTACTTATATATTTACACGAGAATTACTTGAATTTATTGTTTTCTTCGTTTGTTAAACAGCAAGTTTTGGTAATCATAGGAGTGGGGTTTTAACAATGCTCCTATACTATGTTGAGTATGGCTTTATGGATTACCACGTGCATTCAAAAATGTGTGTATTATAACAATAAATAAACTATTGTGAGAAATTTCAGCTTTTAAAAGAGGTCCAATTCACAGTGATGTCATTGAGAACCTTTTCCCCTTGACTTGACTTATAGTTCTCTATGTGGAATTATAGTCATCATATCAAACTTGATGGGACTTTTAGGTTCACAGTAACAAAGATTCTCTTTGTATTATCGTTTGTGAGACCTTGACCATCACACATAGATGCAGTGTTAGGGCATCAATTGCCTTTTCTACAGAAATATTTGGCTAAATTGCTTGATTTCCCGACCAATCTAATTTTATCAGATTTTTTTTCTTTCTCTCTTTCAGAATTTTGTCTATATGGGTAGAGGGAAAAGTAGACTGTGATCCCAATTAATGCAAATTTTCAGAAAGGAAGACTTTGAGAGATCAGTGCTAATTTTACATGAAACAGCATGAAATTGTTTCTCTAGATTGCATATTTGTTATTATTAAATCAATGGCATTATTGCCTTATGTCATGGTCTGCAGAGTTCAACTTTATAACTCTGGCCATCTTCTGAAATTTACAAATGGGGTTTTGAACAATTACAAAATTCTTTCTCATGTCTGCAAAATATGAAGGTTCAAACAGTACACCTGATGGTACAAAATAAACTCTGATTATTCACTTCCATTGAGAGTTGCCAAGTTTTTCTTTGAATTACATTCTTTTAATCCCACTTAGCCAACACAATTTCTAGGACGGTTTTCCTGTGCAACTTATGGAAGAGATACAACAGACTTGAATACTAGGAGTTTTAGAATAAAAGTATGGGTTGTACATGAAATATTTTAATAAATTAGTGTGTTACCTATCAGTATACTTTGTGAATTGTACACATTATATTATAAGAAAAGATGAAGTAGATCAATGTTTTTAACTTCAGCAACTTTAAGATATGTGGATTTCAACTCCCAGAATTCCCCATCCAGCATATGAGGTTGAGTAAATAAACAGAAGTCCTTGACTTACGCAGGGAAGTAATCATGGTGCATATTTTATATCCATCTGATTATCTACCTGTCTGTCCAGGAATAAGCATATGCAAACTACGTAAATATATGTGGAGTTTGTGGAATAAAGGAATTCAACTTAGAGTAACCATTAATTTCACACCTCTTAAACCATAATGTTTGTGTCTTTGAATTATGAATTTGAAGGTAAGAATTAAGGAACAAGGATTCCGCTGTTCTGGACTATATGCAGACTTATTGTTCATTTGATGTGATTGCCTGGAACTAGAAAACTCACATATTTGGGGCATGTGATACAAGAAGATATAGTAAGTATGTTTAGGAATGTTGAGGGAAGGAAGAAACAGAAGGCAACAAATAACATGGATTGATATTAAAATTACTGCTATGTCCTTAGAAAAACAGAATTCTCACTGGAAAAAGGTTAAAGTGGCAATTATTCATGCTATCAAAGGTGTTGAACGTCAGTTTATCACATCAACATAATTTTATATTCATAGGCCCTTAAAACAATCAAATACCGTAGTATGTATTGATAGTCCTTTTAATAGCAAAAAAATCCTTATAAGAGTTAATATATTTGGACACAAATATTGGCATTTGTGTATGCATCTATTGCTAGACTTGTGTGCCAAATTTTAATCTGGGAAATTTAAACTGGTATCTACCCATATAATTTTTCAATAATCAAATCAAGCGTCCTAATTATGCAAGAAAGTTTTATTTTGTTCCTTTTTTATTTGCAAATTGTTTCCATTATGAAACTTATTTCTAATCACTCATTTTAATAACCATAAGGTATTTATTTTTTTCTTCTCTATTATTTTCTATTAATATGCAATACAACTCATGCTGTGTATTATGGCTGGGCTTATACAATACTAGCTTATTACCCGGCCTTGATGGGCTTTTTTTTATTTGTGGTGGCATGTCCTTCTGGGTTGTTGTTTTGTTGATGTTGTCTGTGTGATGCCTGCTGCTGTGAGTCTGCTGGGTGTGTCAATGTCCTACCTTGTCTGCTGCCACCTACTTTGAGTTGAAGCCACACTGCTCTGCCGCTGGGGTGAGGTAGAAGTGGCGTTGTTTGAACCGTTGGGCACGGGTTTAAAATAGAGGCTCTGCTATTCAAAATGTGAGCATGCTCAGTAGAGCTTTGTTCCTGGGTTTAAAATGGAGGCTGTCCTGCTGTTCAAAATGTAAGCATGCTCAGTAGAGCTTTGGTCCTGTTTTGGTGTGAGTGTCCACTTTGCCACCTTTTTTCAGGGTGTTCTGGGGTGTTTAGAGGTTCATGACTCCAACAGCGACCGTCTACCTACAGAAAGCTACCTATGTACCAAAATTGGGGAGGATCGGGGGAGAACTATGATTTTGTATAGAGTATATACAAACTAACGCCCCTCCCCGGAGTTAGTTTGTATGTACTTTATATATATAGATTTCCTCTGAATCAGCACCTCTTTGTTAGGCAGACTGCCAGAGAATGTTTAACTTGAAGAGTTCACATTAATTAATTAATGATTGATTTATGAAGGGGTTAAATCCAAGAGTTTTTGCTACAGTATAGCCTCAACAGGCTACCCACCAATATTGCACTACAAAGAGCCACACTTGGAGAAAAAAATGCCAAGAGCAACAACCGAGCCAGACTGTTTTAACAGTGAAATTACGGAATATACAGCATATTGTATTTAACGAAGTAAATAAATACACTGAAAAGGAAAACAACAGCACCATAAATGTTTTGGTTGCAGGTAGCATATTTAAAAAACAACAACCGTGGAGCCATTTTAGAATTTGAGAGTTGGGTTTTAAATCCCAATGGTGTACAAGTAGTCCTTGACTTACCACCAAAATTGAGCCCAACATTTCTGTGGCTTCTATAACAAGCGAGACAGTTGTTAAGTGAGTTTTGCCCCATTTTACGGCCTTTCTCGCTGCAGTTGTTAAGTGAATCATTGCAGTTGTTTAGTAACAGGGTTATTAAGTGAATCTGGCTTCCCCGTTGACTTTGCTCGTCAGAAGGTTGCAAAAGGGGATCACAGGACCCCCGGGACGCTGCAACTGTCATAAATACAAGTCAGTTGCCAAACGCCTGAATTTTGATCACCTGACCATGGGGATGCCACAACGACTGGTGTGGAAAATGGTTATAAGTCACTTTTTTTTCAGTGCCGTCGTAACTTTGAACGGTCACCAAGTAAGCTGTTGTAAGTCGAGAATTACCTGTAATGGAGACACAGGCTCCCTCTTTGACAGTGTGTAAAGAACTTTCTCTTGTTTCTACTTTGAAGCTTAAGATTGCTTGCATTCTTGAAAGGAGAATATTAGGTGTTTCCAAACCTGGCAACTTTTTTTTAATATTTGTATTGTTTTATATCACAAATTCCATTTCTATATTGAAGGGTGTGTTTTCTAGGTGTCCAAAGTGTTAAAATACAGTATAAACATCATCATAATCATTATAATCGTGTACCAACATACATAAAATAATAACAATCGTTATTAGAAAGGATACTATCTTCCATATTGATATTGATTATATAATCACCAAAATATTTACTAATCAGTTTTTCCTTCTCATGTAGTCCATATTTCATATAAATCTACTCATCTAATCTCTGTAGCTGTCAACTAGCCATTTGTAGAAGTTCCCATGTTATAAAACTTTCCGAATCTGGAAACTTTTGAGAAGTGTGGACAATACCGGCTAGGGAATTTTGGAAGTCCAAGTCCACATCTCTTAAAATTGTCACAACACTCGTATATAGCACAGGTTACTGTCTTCTCATTTTCTGAATATGCAACTTTGCTATGACTCCTTTTGTTAAAGAGTGCCTGTATTATTATTATAAACTTGTATTCATTAAACATGAAACTCAGTCAACTGAACATTTAAGAATGTACCGCAAACATCATCATCATCATTCGTCGCACAGTCAGCCAGATGTTCAAACTGGGTTTGAACACTTTTGTCTACCTATCGAGTCCTTACCAAAGACCTGGGATAGGCAGATCTGGATGTTTGATGGTGTTACAGATATCGTCGCAGGATGGAAGCAGCTTGAGTCCTCATTGTACCGACCTTGGAAGGAGGGAAGGCTGAGTCAACCTTGAGCCGGTCGGGATCAAACTCCAGACTGTTGGCAGAGTTTGCCTGCAATTCTGCATGCCCAACCACTGCACCACCAGGGCTCTTACAAACAAAGAGACAAACAAAGTGATGGATTTTACTCTCCGAAGATGAGTTCCACTGGCAAAAAGAAGTGGTATTTACACTCTTGGATTTAGTCAAGAAAATGGCAAATGTTTTATATCAAAAAAACCTAAACCTTCCCCTCCCACCAAAGTTACTTTCTCTAACTTCTAATGTTTAGCCCTTATTTTCCTAGCATCGATCAGTACCAGCTGCTGTCATAGATCTAGCTTCTGTTAAGTAGCCAGGATGTAGAGAAAAAAAACAGTCACAAGTAACTACAGTGTTTAATGTTGACACTGCGAGGCTTTTGTTCCTGTTAATGTCCGAAGAAGCCAAGTTCAGGTCTTAAAATGGGTACCATTCAGATCCTAACTGGAAGAAGCAATGAAGGAAAGGACGAAAGGATGCCATTCCGATCGACCGCACCCCAGTCTTTTTACAGATGACCCACTCCTTCCGTGACTCCATCCTCACAGCACGAGGAAAGCAGCCATCGGATGTCTTCTTCTGCACTGCAGCAATTCAGTCTCTGCTCCATTGTTCAAATGACCTGATTTCGGTGTGCAAAAAATAAAATAAAAATAAAAATCAAGCTAACCAAGGAACCAATCCATGCCTTTATCCTCTTCACACTTTGGATTGCCTTTCATCTGTCCATTCCTGTTTCGTATTTTGCAGAGCTTGAGTTCTTTGCTCATCTACCTGAACGTAGTCCACTCGTTGTTCTTCAGAGAGGAAAGGTTTCTGCAGAATGAAGGCAATAAAATGTAAATACAAGGATCTAGGAAAATGCTAGGGTTACATCACTTATCTTGGGAAAGCCTAGGTTATATATGACATACTGTATGAAGGTCCAATTAAACTGATTTATTACTATTCATGCCTATGTATAGGAATCTTCTCAATTAACAGTTAGCACCTGCTTGGAGTTAAATGCAGGTCAAAGGAATTTAAGGGAGGTTGGACTTCATTTGTGGCTACACAGGGATTCTAGGCTGATTCCTCTTTTAACTCCACCCCCAGATTCTGCCATTCATTCTCCTACATCTCTCCTCTTTCACATCCTTAGTGGCTTTTCCCCCCCCAGCTTGAAGATGAGGAGGATATCAATTGGAAAGAGGAACAATCACATTTCAACTTGTCCCAATTTGTCACCTTGTCCTTCAGTCCAGAACAAATCAAGGGAATCCGTGAACTGGAGATTCATGGAAAACATTTAGCTTTAGATGAAAGAAAATTTAATCCCCCACATATGTGCTTTGATAGGTCAAGGTCAGAATGAATTTTAACTCCACAGAGTTTCATCTAAAATATGCACCGTTCTGGGTGCATAAACCAAATAGAAAAATAGCCACTTCCTCCTGCGGAAATTGCTATTAGGATGGAGATATTTATTTCTGCTTTCTAGAATTTTTGCATTTTTTTTATGGACAACTTTATTTTTTTTATCATTTCCCAACCCATTTTGAATTATTTTTGCTTAGAAGTCTGCATTTACATTTTCTTATCCTGTAGGCATACACACACACACACACACACACACAAATCATGCATATTTTGCATGCAATCTGTCCCAACATACATTCATGGATTTGGGAAGCACTTCAAATCCAATATGTATTTTCTTTATTTCACAAAATGCATTTAGGAGAATTCTACTGCAACCTTCAGAGAGAGTTGGGTTTTCAATTCCTGAACTGTTCGATGGTTATGAACCAGTTCAAGAATTAGAGGAGGACCGAACAAAAGTTTTCCTTACTCCCTCCCGATGTCCTACCTTCTGTACAGGAGATGGAGAAGCAGAATTAAAATCCAGTGCTAAGTAGTCAAGGTTAAACTTCTTTGGCGATTGGAAATCTCCGTTATATGGAGATGTTGCTTGCTCCTAATAATAACAACAATATCAAAAAATTAACTTTATTTAAAACAAGCAAAGATCACATAATGGATTTATACAAACGGAAGTAAAGGATAAGAGCAGATAAACAGGACCTGCGTTGCTGTCACAGTTCAGTCCATTCTTCAGAACTACATTACCTGAAGGAACATCTTCTCGGTATGTACCTGGCTAGCTTAAGATCCTTTAAAGAGCCCTCCTTCAGTTCTACACACCAAAGTTGAGGTGGGTCTTGGTAAGGGAAGGTGTTTTCCACCCTCTGGTGGCATCCCTTTATGGAATGCCCTCTCCAAACTCACCTCTGCATCATTCTGACACCAGGTGAAGACCTTGCTATTTTTTCCAGGCACTTCAATTTCAATTTTTAATTGTATTTTAATTTGTATTGTTTTGGCTTCCAAACAACCATCTTGCTACTGCCTACCTAGCATGGGGTCCTTATCTTGCATTTCACTTAAATAGCAATAGCACTGTATTTATATACCGCCTATCAGGGCTTGCAACC
>JANHJO010002077.1:58943-73132 GCA_032468235.1 Pseudoxyrhopus heterurus | reverse complement strand
TCTATTCTATTCTATTCTATTCTATTCTATTCTATTCTATTCTATTCTATTCTATTCTATTCTATTCTATTCTAGATGTCTACATGTATCCAGTATGCCAGAGATTTCCTACCCCTGGTTTTAAAGAACTTAATATAGCAACCTTGTTGAAGCTAACATCAAGAAAGGGCACTGTTTCAAAATCTGTGGGCCTAGTATGCATACAAATTTGAGTCAGCTTTGTCTCCTGATGAAAACCAAGTTCATGCAGTTTTCTGGGCAGTATTTCCAAAAAGGGTTACCAATGAATTCTTCTTAGTCTGAGAGAGACTGACTGGCCCCAAATCATCTAGTTAGTTTCCATGCTAACTAAGGTTTCCTTTAGTTCAAACTAGCTCAATCGAATCTAATCTAATCATCTAATCCTATTTCAATGCAATGTATTTAAAAACAACCCATCTTAATCAGAGAGCTGTTCAATCTGTCTAGGCTCAACAAGGACTGGATTAACTTCCACAGCCAACAGAGCTTCTGTTTGGATGAACCAACCCTGAATTTCCATCAAAACATCTACATAAAATTGCAGTACACACCCAGTCATCTTAACCCCCAACTTTCATAGCAATTAAGGAGAGAAAGATCATTGCTGTCTTATTTATTTATAAATTTGCTTGCAGAATATAAAGGAGAAATGTACGATCAAATGGCTAATAAACAAGAAGAAAAGAATCCAGAAAAGCGATGGATGTGATTTAGAAAAAAGAAACTTGTTTGATGAAATATCAGCATCACATGCCCGCTTTTAAGCAATAATGTGTTTATATGTATAACTCTTACCTCGATTCCACCTGGGGGGCACAGTGCCATGAGCGTTATAATACAGCAAGAACAGGAACAGCATCTTCCAGTGCATTGCAAATTTCCCAAAGCAGAGATTTCTTTGCTTCTACAGTACCTGGTTTCTTGTCTGCCAGGACACAGCTGGCTAATCTCTGTCCTGTCTGCTCCTTTTGCAAAAATGGGATGAGTATAATGGGGTGAAGTAGCAGCACCTCACTCTAGACTAATTTTCATTGGAGTCAGGGAATTCATTTGCACAGAAGGGCTCTATTTTATATCCACATCTGGAGTGACTCATGACGCATGCAAGCTCGCTGGCAGCTGTAGGGGTATAAATATCATTAAATTTTTTGTTTTGGGTTTCTTCTTCTTCTTTTTTCTTTTTTTCTTTAGTCGTTCAGTTCCATTCAGTAGTTGAGCCAGCTGGAAATTTCCCTTGTGTCAACAGACAAAAGTAGCTGTATAAAAGAACACTATTAAATCTTCAAGGCCACTAGCTCCTATGCACATATTTCTTAGTGATCGTTACCAAGCCTGTGCTCTTTGAATAAGGCATTGACAGTTCTGGTATGCCAAACCCAGGGGCTGGAGCATGTTCATTGAAAGAATGCCACATACTTACAGGACCGATTTGTTTTTACTGAGCACAACAACATGGAACAACTTTGCCAAGCAGGTCAAAGTTGGATGGTTGATATGAAGAAGTAAATACTTGACATAAACAGGGACATTCTAATACAGAGGCCCCCCAACTTGGCAACTTTAAGACTTGTGGACTTATGCTGACTGAGGAATTCTGGGAGTTGAAGTCCACAAGTCTTAAAGTTGCCAAGTTTGGAGACCTTTGTTCTAATATAATCTTTAGCTGTGGGTGGAAAACTAAACCAAGATCATGTTAGCATTCTTACGACATGTAAGCCAAGGAATGGCAATGAGGTGGTTATATATTTGTAAGCCTCAGTGATTTCTTGTCTAAGACACATTTAAAAGTATGCTTAATTCTTTCCCATTATATTCAGTAAAGACTTGTTTATTTTTTCATTCAAAATCAAAGAAAAGTGATGTGGGGTGATTAAAGAAGTAAAGAGTTACCCTGTGGTAAGATGGGTGGCCAATATATTCTATAAATAAAGAAAGAGAGACAGAACAAGGTATGACATGATAGCAGTATTCCAGTATTTGAGGGGCTACCACAAAAAAGAGGGGGTCAACTTGTTTTCCAAAGCACCAGAAGGCAGGACAAGAGACAATGGATGGAAACTAATCAAGGAGAGAAGCAACCTGGAATTAAGGAGAAACTTCTTAACAATGAGGAAAATTAATCAGTGGAACAGCTTGTCTTCAGAAGTTGTAAGAGCTTCATCACTGAAGGTTTTTAAGAAAAAACTGGACCTATCTGAAATGGTATAGGGTCTCCAGCTTGAGCAGGGGGTTGGACTAGAAGACCTCCAAAGTCATTTCCAGATCTATTCTGATTGATTGATTGGATGCTCAAGTTCAAGTCTATCCTTAGCCTTACCGGTTCAGCTGACAATTTTGAACCAAAAGTCTCAACCCAGTCTACATTTGTTGTTGTAAGGAAGAATGAAAAAGGTAATGATATTTGTGAATATTGTTTCAATATTCAATCAAGTAAGCAATAAACGGTTAATCTCAAATCATTCCTTAAAACTCATTTCATGTCATCCTCTCCAGTAATAATACAGTGTAAAAGATAGGAATTGAATAACATATCATAAAATCAATGTAAACTATGATTAGATACAATAATAAAAAGGAAGCTCGGTACTTTATACCTTTCCATGATTTCTAATCCTCCTTGTAAGCTGCTAAACAAAATTCTGATGCAAGATTTCATAATCTTTCTTTGGATGTAGGTAGTTTACAAAAAAGTCATCCAGAGACATAGAAACTTATTATTATTATGAAAAGAATGTTTGTATTGAGGGACTAATTTCTTAAATCTAATTCTGTGCTTGCATATAGAAGAGACAATTGATTATATGTCATCAAGTCATTTTTTACTCCTAGCAACTACATAGATCTTCTCCATAAACGTAACTTGTTTTTTCAAATCTCCCAATGGTACATTAATCACAACTGTAACTGAGACCATCCGCCTTCTTGCTGGTCCTCCTCTACTCTCTCTCTCTCTCTCTCTTTCTCTCTCTCTTTTCATAGTAAAAGCAATACATAGAAAAACATGGCCAAGTGGGGAGAGTCTTTCAGTGAACAGAATATTCTTATATCTCCCTGTGACAATTGCTGGAGAGGATTGTTAAATGTTAAGAAGGTCACTCTGGGTGGTCTGTCCTAATCTTCCTGAATGCCCATAGCCATTCCCAGCAACTTCTGGTGAGAAACCCTGTTCTGCAGCATTTTTCATTTCCAAAAAATGCTAATACTGAAAAATCAAAAACTCAATTTCAATCCAGAGTTAAATATCCTCACGCAAAGTCTTGTTTTAATCTTTATTAGTTCTGTCTGTAAGTAGAGTGTTTCACAGCACTTGGACCCTTTCTTGAAAATGTGATCTGCATTGTTTTTGGTAGAAGTGCCTAATTTCTTAAACCTAATTCCATACCACCGAGGAATATTGCTAAGGGTTTAACTACAATAAGGATGATGACAACTGAACCATAAATGCTTTTTAGCCAAGAACAGTGTCTGGGTTGGGTTTGTCTGGGCTCTAAGGCAGAGGTAGATATAGTTTAGTACTTAGATGGGAGACCACAAGGAAACATTTACTGGGTAGTTGTAAGATGAACTGGAAAATTGAGAGTCATTCTAGAAGAGGACCCGAGCAAGCCACATCTCAGAACCGTTGCCTGGTTGAGTTCATTTAGTCGCCAAGAGTCAAACACAAACCAAGATCACCTTCATCTTTATGTTTTAAAAGCATAATACCTTCATATTATTTTATCTCCCACTCTGCCTGATACAGCTGGTTCTACATCAAGCTTTCTCTGCAATTTTAAAACTTCAGAATTAATGATGCTGCAGGACTACAATTGCAAAGAAGGGAAACCAAATTCAGTCAATTTTCTTGGATTTATGGACACCTGCCAAACTCGGAAGAACGTTTAGCATCTAAAAGTTAAAAATGACTTTCATTGTTAAAGAAGAGGGAAACAAAACCAACACAACATTTTCCTTTGAGTTGTTCGCTTCTCAAACCATTCAAGTATACCTATACTGACAGAGTAAACAAGGTAGCAGATTTAGGGTGGTGTTTAATTCCATCCTAACCTTTGAAAGATGGAAAGATATTACACATCCTTCTCAACCTCATTCCACTTGTTTCCAGAGGTTTAACACCTAACACTGGATACTTTGTGTAGGAAAAATGTTTGCTGCCTTTCATTCCTGTCGTCCAGAAACTGACAGCACATTCTCTGCACGTAGCTGGAAGGGTGTGGACAATGTCATGTAAAGAGGCAAAGTAACTTTTCCAAGAAAGATGTGAATGAGTCTTCAGTCTGTCAATTCAGCAGTTGCTCAGCTACTCCCCTCAATATACAACCCTGAAGGGCAATTACACTGTGGCGATCATTGGAATGTAATTAAACAAAATGTTGGAAATATGGAGCTGTGATACTAAAAATATCGCAAAAGAAACATGCATGTATTCTTCCATATTTCCAGTCAAAATATAATATTTTGAGTGAGTAATTGGACCTGAAAGTCCTGTGTTAGTAGTGTAGAATATTTTTATATTCAGAAAGTGTAACTATTTTTTTTCTGCTGAATCTAATCAGATCTGTTAGTTTTCTTGTTTGAAACCCTTTGTGCACAGGGGCAGGACTTGTACAACACACTTAAGCTATGGCTTGCTTAACTATGGTTTACTGAATAAGCTCCAATTGGCTGGGTTCACATAACACATAAAGCTGCGAGTTTCTTAAAAATAGGTTATTATGTCCTCCATTAACCCAAGACGCTAACTCAAAAACCATGTATTGCAAACCACAATGACCAGTACCATAGAGTTTAACATGTTTCATGAAATCAGGCAGGAAGTTGACTTATATCAAGTCTGATGATTTGTCTGTCTGGTACAGTATCTAGTACACATCTATATAAATGGAGCAACTGTTGCAGGATCTTGGGCAAAGTACTTTCACACCTGAAATCTGGAAAAGTACAAAAGAACAATCTTGTTGGATCAGGTCTACCATTTTATTTTTCATGCGGGCCAACCAAATCCTCCTTAGCAAGATACAGATACATCCTTTTACAATACTCATTGGCTTGGAATTTGAAGGCAAGCCACCTCCAATCCAGAGGTAACAGTTTTCTAAACCAATCCATTGAATCCAATCCACTTTTGACATTCTATAATAAAAAATTCCACAAGTTAGTTTTGTACTATGCATTTTGTTTATTTTCTTCTAAATCTCTTTCCAGTCAGTTTTGTTGGATGGCCCTGATCCATAGCATTTGGAAGAAGAAGAAAAACTTTTCATGCCTTACATCTTATCATGCAAAGTAAGATCTCCATCATTGAGTGTAGTACTTTTTCTGAATCCAGAGGCAAAACATTAATGCCATCCTCATTTCTGTTTAGAAGTATGCTTTATCATTCTCTTATTAGAAAGAAGCAGTTAATATTATATGGCAATCATGGTAAAATGTTATTTTTGGTTCACAATCATTTGATGCTCAAATTTCAGCCGGTATCTCTTTAAATAAGCTGTCAACTGTTTTCTTTAAAGAGCATTTGGTATATAGGCTTTCATTCACAAGTAAGGCATTGCTTTCATAACAGTTACTTGTGAATGAAAGCCTATATACCAAATCCTCTTTAAAGAAAACAGTTGACAACTTATTTAAAGAGATACCGGCTGAAATTCGAGCACCAAATGATTAGAAGCACATTTTCATTGTCTACTATTTTAATTCATGATTGCTTGGCCTCATGGATATTTTGGTCTTAAAGATAAATAAACAGGAATTTACTGCTCTTTGGAAATATATTGTGTAATATGTAAATTCCTCTAAATTGTCCTAATTATTGAAATGACAATGTAATTGAAAAATAAATAAATATAAGTACTGGTAAAATGGACATCCTAAATCAAAGTTGACAATTATCTGGAAACTGGGATTTCTAACATTCCCCTAAGAATTGTCTCTTTAGACATTTTATAGCGACTAGCAAAGACAGAGGCTTGGCGTTTCCTTCTTTGTTTCTGAACTTTTTCGCAGATGTTTGAAAATTAGGAGCCACACTGTGATTTGACCAAGTTACAGAAACAAAAGTACAGCCGTCAATTGGTTTGGAAAGGCTAATATACTTGGGAGGAATTGGCTTTCATATCTTTTTTTTGAAATGTTGAAAAGTCACAGATTATTATTATTATTTTTTGTATAATCTTTTACAGGGACACTTTTCTTTAACATCAGTTGCATTCTAATATATTCTAATTGCATTCTAAATATATTTCAATTGTAATTATGATGTTCCTCTTTTCTAAGGAGCAGGTATGTAGAATCATCACACCATAACAAGTTAAAGATAAAGGTTTCACCTGTCCAGTCATATCTGACTCCAAGGGGCCAGTGCTCATCTCCGTTTCCTAGCTGAGTGAGCCAGCATTGTCCAAAGATGCTTCCATGGTCATGTGGCTAGCATAACTATACACTGAAATGCATGGAATGCTATTACCTTCCCACTGGAGTGGTACCTATTTGTCTACTCACATTTGCATGCTTTCGAACTGCTAGGTCAGCAGAAAGTGAGGTAAATAATGGGACCTTGCCCAGTTGCCCAGGGCTTGGGTTTCGAATCCAGGCTGTCAGCTTTCATTTTCATTGAGCTGGAATTTGAATATGGAATTAATAGATTTAACTTTAGGGGGAGGTGATAACCTATCAGGTGCCAGGAAAATCAAGAGATCCAGGCAGTTCAAATGGGTATAAAGATTTAATGCAATCTTAAGCTCTCTACAAGAACCTGAACTACTAACAGTTAAAACAATTTGGTGGTATATAAGGAATTCATGGTGGGCTGGACTTAGATATTTTGTGGGTGTGATGGAATTCATGACTGATGATGTGTTTGACCGCTCCCTCGGACTCAACCTGATCATCTCCTACATAACCCCTTGTTCTGCAGGCTTTATGTCCACAAAAGGTCCTTAAAATTGCACCATTGCAATGACAAAATGATCATATTTATTTGATTTGATTTTTATGAACACCCCTTTTACCAAAGCAATTCTGGGTGTCAAATAGAAGCCAGGGATTAAAACTACAATATAAATAAATGAAAAAACAGGCAACACAGTGTAAAAACAAATCATACTTGGTTTGGGCTGCTACTAAATGTTTGACTAAGATTAGTTGATTGTACAAGCAGCATTATAATTCACATTTAGAAAACAGGAAGATGTGTGCAGTTATCAGTTATAAGTCTATAGCATATGTTATAGTAGAATTAAGTAGAATTGTGATTGCACACTAAATACCTAAAGCACTATTTATACAAACATAAATTCTTAAGCTTTGATTGATTTTGGATACAAAGGTTAGCTTAAAAATGTTTTTAGATATGGTGGAAAAGGCAAAACATGTCCAAATGCAACTAATAATATCTTGTCATCCCACCCCCCAAAAATGTGTCATACCCCTTCTCTTAAAGATGAAAACATGGAAAGGGAAAAGAAATGTTTACTTAACTTTGTGGTCCCTGCATTTTTCAAATGCTTATTTGGGAAGCACGGTCGGTTAAAAGTTTTGGAAATGCTTATCTAGAAAAATACATTATGGAAGGAGAAATTATTTGGAAAAATTGTTACATCCACATAATTTTTTTTTCTGCAAATTAAAATGAAATATTGAGACTCCACAAACTGAATTTGAAATAATTGCCATAAAGCAAAAATTAATTGTAATGAATATGCACTGGTAACTTTGTATTACTCTCATGTGCTTGGTGTGGGATAGTCATTATGCACACCCCAGAAAATAACAGCTAATACAAAATTTGGTTGCAAGATTCTGCCATTTAATACTTCTGTTAAAAAAAAAAAACCTACACCAGTTATGGATCTGCTGTCTCTTTTTTTTATGTTCAATGTTTTGGTATTAAAATATTTTGGTGACCTGAACTTGGAGCCAGGATAACGGTAAGAATAACTTTTTCCACATAGGTATACTAAAGCTAGCTAGCTAAAGGAAACATTATAGCAGCGGTCCCCAACTGGTGGTCCATGGACCAGCACCAGGCCAAGGCAAGCCAGAAACCAGGCCATGAAAACAAGCAAAGCCCCATCCACAGGAAGAAGGCAGCGTGTGAAACCATGGCCCCTCCAATCTGTGGAAAAACCTCTCTCCATGGAACCGGTCCCTGGTGCCAAAAAGGTTGGGGTCTGCTGAATTGCAGTATGCCAGATTTTAAAAAAAAGGACTCTCATAATAGTTACCTACTTTTAAATAGGCTCCTTCTAAAACCGTGAGGTAAATTATACCCCCATATTGCTGCTGCTATTCAGCATGGAAGCCATTAACACAATTTTTTTCTGCTAAGTAATTGAGAGAAGCTACCATGTATTGGCCTTATTGTAGCTAGATTCTATGCTAGTCTCCCTACAAATTTCAAGGAGTTACTAGAATTTCTCCTATCATATTTGATTTGTATATTCAACAATATTAAGGCCTGCGTAATCTCTCCCTGTTGACTAGATTCACAATAGCCACATCAGCTTGAAGAATCATTGGATTCATATGACCAATTATAGTTTTTTTTAGAGAACTGCACCAGTCTTCCCTAACCTGTGTACCTTCAAATGTGTTGGGCTACAACTTCCATAACTTTCTATATGACTGGGTGATATAGGAGTGGGATTTGGGGGTTGTCTGAACTGGGCAGACTCTTAGCAAGAGGTTCTCCTGAACCCCTGCAAACTCCCAGCAGCCCACCCCTTCGAGACCCTTATTGGGCAGTTTGGCTAAAACACTAAGAAAATAGACATGGGGAAGAAGATTCCCGCTAGTGCTTCAAGGTGATATTGCAGTCAAAAGTCTATTTTTTTCATTTCTTTTTTAAATGATTCATATATTTCCAAAGAACCCAAAGTTGTTTGGAAAAATAGATGAGTTGCTGTGGAATCCCTTTACTTACCAATAGTGGTGAACTAGGGTAGAGTTGCAATTCCCTGCATACAGCTGCTTGAAATAAAGATTATACTAAAGGCAGGTCAATGACCTTTATGATACCCAAAAGCCTGGAATGTTCTTCTCTGTTTGAAAGAAGAAATTTGTCAATGCTGCCTGTGGATTGCAGCTGAAACAGTCTTGAAAGTTCCAGAAGAGGAGAATTTATCAAAAAGTGCTTTACCACTCAACCCACTGAAGCACAACCAACATAAGCTATGAAAAGGATAACAGTGCCCTACATAAAAGCAGCTCAGAAATGACCAACAGACTATTACCACCACATAGCATCACTGTAGCACACAAAGCAATGTTCTCCAAAATATCTTAAGCTAATCAAAAGACCCAGTAGTTAAAGAAGAATAAATATGAATCATGTATAATATACAGTTGGAGAACTGTAACAGCAGTCCTTCTTTGTTGGACAGACAAGCAGAAGGCTACCAGAACTTATCCATGAACACTAACTAGCAGTCAGAAGACATGAAGAAAATACCTTAATTTCACAAGACATGGACAGACTCAAACATAATTTCAGCTGGGAAATTGTGACCATTCTAGACCAAGCTAAATAAATAAATAAAAATATTGGAATTCCTGTAAGCTTGGCATTCAGACAAATCAGCCATCGATAGGCACATAGAAAGAAACCATATTTACACACCATTCAAAAGAGATAGTAAAAAAGCTAAAAGGGAAACAAAAAGAACACATTCTCCTCAATAGTTAACGGACAGGCAGGTATTAACACCAGGCAAACAATGCAGCAGGCACAAAACCATACCCTAATCAATACAATGCAATACCTTTATGAGGAGATTAATTGCATAAGATCCCAACGTTCTAACCAAAGCAGAGGGATGCTAAAAGTTATTTGGAAAAACTACAGTAGAAACACTGACATGCATATACACATTCGCTACTTATTTCACGCAGTAAACAAGGTTTTTCCGGAGAAGCTCATGCTTCAACCTTGAGAGTTACAATTTCCATACATATCCTCCATAGGGTATTTAATCATGCCACAGATAACATTACTCCGACATCATTTTAGTTATATAACTGGAAAGGGTCACTCTGTTCCAGATTTTGTTTAGATATTGCTAGTGAGATCTTGCACTCTGTAAAGCTCACCAATGCCTTTGTGATTTGTGACATTTTTATCTGGCAAGGAGACAGCAATATCCTTGCCTGGGGATATGGAGATGTTTGAAGCTGATACTCGCCCTTCTGAATCCTACGGAAGGATCTCAGGGTAGCCAGCCAATCCTGGCCCTCCCTGCTGAATAAAACTCAGACTTATTCTCTTTATCATTTATCTTGATTATTAATTGGTGTTGTTTTTTTTTATTTGTAAAATGTAATAAAATTATTCAACAAATAAAAGACAGTGCTGCTAGTGGGGTCTCACAAAACCTCTCTCTTCCAGAATGAAGCCGATAGTAGCCTCTTGCTCCAAACTGCTGCTAAATCCATGAGAACAAGGTCAGCGATGCAAAGAATTTCCTGCTTTCCTGCCTTGCTAAGCCATGCCAGATGTCCTCAGAAAGGGGAGTTGTGATGAGTTCTTTGGGCCAGGACCGCTGTGTCTTTTCCACAAACATGACAACACAGTGTCCTTGATGCTTTTAAAGAAAATCACAAGGAAGAGGAAAACCCAAAAGAACATAAGACTTAATCATATCAACCAAGAATAAAATTGATGCCATGTTGTGGAGAACAGAAAAGGCGTGATGGAGAGAACATTCCATTGTGTCAAGAGGGATTAGAGAGAGCACAGAAATAGCAACATCCATGCTTCGTGAAGATGTCTGTGCCTGATTCAGAGGGTTGGGTGACAAAATCAGCACACAATAATAATGCTACACTTCCAGGGTAGAGCTGTGGTACTCTAGAGCAGGCATTGATAAAGCAAAGCTCTGAGAAACTGCCTTATTTGCATCATTACCATTATAGTATCACCTATAAGGTTGGAATGGAATGGAACAGAATGGAATGGCTAGAACAAAACAGAATGGAACAGAACAGAATTCTTTATTTGGCCAAGTTAGACACACAAGGAATTTGTCTCCAGTGCATTAGCTCTCAGTGTACATGCAAAACAACAGAGTAATACAATCATAAGTTACCAATAAAAGAAATTAGTAGAAATGATGAGAAGTATATAGCCATACAACATGGTAAATATCCTTAGACGTAAGTCAGTACTGTGGGAACCTGCTGTTCAGCACAGTGGTGGCACGAAGTAAGAAACCGTCCCTGTGTCTGGTTGTTTTGGCATGCAATGCCTTATATTGGTGTCTTATAAGGGGAGAAGTTGAAACAGTTTATGTCCTGGATGTGAGGGGTCTGTAGGTATTTTCTGACCCACGCAGTATACAGATTCTCAATTGAAGGCAGGCTGGTTGCAATTGTTTTTTCTGTAGTCCTACATATCCATTGATGTCTGTACCTGTCCTATTTGGTTGCTGTACCAAACCAGAGAGTTATAGAAGTATAAATGACAAGCTCAGTAATTCCTCTGTTGTACTGTACCAGCAGTTCAGTTACTGTAATATGGTTACTCAGTTACTGTAACATAATTTAAGTCTATTTTGAAAACACAAACTTGAGGATTAGATGTACTTCAATTTAAACGCTGGATAAGAAGTTTACAAATGGATGGTATCCTGTCAATTGAACAAAGAGTGATCCATCATCTGGAAGTAGTCTTAAAATGAACTTAGGACAAAACTGAATAGTTGAAGTCTTCTCTCATGGTATGCTCTACAGCTAAACGTAGACTGGTTTGAAGAGCAAATAATTTTCCCTCTTCCTTTGTCTTTATTTACAATCTTGCTTGATGAACTCTTCTGAAGAACTCCAAGTGCTTTGCCCTTTCCAGTTAGCCTGTGCTGGAATGTATTGTTCTCATCTTGATGTTGAAGTCTAATTTATTTCACTACATTTGCTTGGTCTTAGTCCTTGGCTCCAGCATTTCTATTTGGTTCCTCCTTTCACTTATCTACATTGCCAGTTCTTCTCTAAAGTAGTATGTTTCTTTAAAGATTTGGAAATGGTTAAGAAGAAGCTACCATGTCCTGCCATGGATTTATGAACCTATGCAGCTGCTACGTAGGGACTTTCTCCTCTTCTTATCTGGCCCTCAAAACAATCTGAACTGAATGGGTTGATAGTACTATATCAGTCCCCTGCTCCTGGCACCATGATCCACAAAACTAGGCAATCATGCATGCATAGAGGAGTATTCAGTATGTTGCAAGTGATATCTTAGTAACTGAGAATCAATCATATTGAATAAAATATGGTTTCTTTGTTAATCAAGATTGCCTTTTCTTCTGCGTGTCTCAAACTCCCTTTCTTCTGAATTCCTCAATACTTTTTCAAAAAGAAGGCATCTTCATCATCCTATAATTCGTCTTCCCTGAGCCAGCAAAATGAACAGTTCCTCCTGTCCTTTCCTCCCGTTATCCTCCCCTCCATTTGGTTTTCTAAACTCTTCTAATTATGTCTACTGACCTTGACATTCAGCATTCCTTTCTATAAATCACAACACGAATTCCCCTTAATGAAGAAATTCCACCATAAGTCACACAAGGATTAGTCTGTAAGGCAATGAACTTTGGCACCAATCTTCTGTTTGCCACAATAAAATTTCTCGGTGCTTCTCTGTGGAATGCAACGTTACAAGTAGAATTCTGAAGTCCCAATGACTTCAAATATCAGCACCCCTATCCCATCCTTATAAGCTTCCCCTTCATATCTAGACGGGATTTGGGAGTTTCTGACAACTGGATCAACAGGACTGCTATATTCCGTACATTCTAAAGTTGAATTCTGCAGGCAAAGCAAAAGAAATGAGAGATGAAGCAAACCTTGCTTAACTACAATGTAATTAAAAAAAAATAATGATAGCTTAGTCTGGGTCTCTCTGGCATTCCCCAGGATCACAGTGCACAAGGAAGACATACACAATTCTTCTTTCCCTTGTCCCAATTCATGTGAAAGCTCCAGGTATGACAATTGGATCTTTTTTTAAAAGAGCTGTTCTTGAATCTTATTGGAAGGGTTTTTTTTAATGTTAAATGCCATCTGAGATGGAGACAGATTGTCTTTGGTACTGTATTTGTGAACAAAAAAAGATTAAATTTCTGATCCCTGTGCTCCGCAATCCTAATGAAAAGTGGACTCCCCGATGCCTTGAATTTTATTTGTTTTATTGCAAGCCCCACTGATAAATGTAATTCCTACTTTGAATCTCTGTATTCCAAATGAATTTTTGTTGTTTCTGTGTATTCTTTTTAAATAAACAAGCAACTAGGAGAGAATAGGCAACCTGCGGACGATGGAAATAACCATCAGCATCCTTGGTAACAATGGGCAATGGATGCTGAGAATAATAATTGAGCAAAATCTGAACCACTACAAGGTATTCTGGGTTGTTAACAGACTTTAAAGCTCCATGCATCATCTTTTCCATAGCTTTTTACTGGGCAGAATAATTATCTATAAATTTAATTAATGTGACCGATTGGTCCTGAAGAGAGAAATCTAGCAATACACTTTCCTGGAAGAAAACTTACAATAACTCCCCCCCCCCTTTTTTTTTTTACAATCCAGCAATACCTTAATTTGGGGTATAGTCTGGATGGAGCTGAGCATTTGCTGGCTGGATGCCCTTCCTGGCACCACGTGGAGTTTGCAGCAGACATTTTTTTCTTTGCATTCTAGGAGATAAATATCTGCCACTACCTAGGATTGAACTCTCAACCTTCCAAGTGGAGACGAGTGTCTTCACCACTAGGCCACCATGACGTTCTCAAAGAAAACTTACAATAAAATGATGTTAAGTTGAAGAATTCTTGATTTTTCAGCTCGAGGAAAGGGTAAAAGATCTGGCTCAGGAATGTTAATTTGAGCAGAATCCCTATTACACTCATTGGTATGCCAACTTTCGCTTTTTACAAATGAAAATATAATGGCAGAAATTGTTTCTGGAACATGTTAAGAAAAACCAAAGCATCAGAAAAAGATGTGGCTTGATTTTTACATCAGAGCTTTCTCTGAACTAGGAGCGAGAGAAAGAGGGAGCAAGAGACTATGCAAAATATGGTGTTTGGTAGTCTGAATGTGAACTTAATCTATATCTATAAAAGAGAAGTATGGTTGTGTAAGTATGTGTGTATGTGCTCTATAAGCTCCTACACGGAGGA
>JANHJO010002076.1:269079-279712 GCA_032468235.1 Pseudoxyrhopus heterurus | reverse complement strand
GGGGGCAATATGCTGACCCGCTTAGAGAGGGTTGCAAGCCCTGATAGGCGGTATATAAATACAGTGCTATTGCTATTGCTATTAATGCTTATGTTTGTGTAATAATTGAATGTTCTTAATATTATTTTTCATCTTTTAATTCATAGGAGGTAGTTTCCACTTAAACCTTTATCAGAAATTGAACTAATAGGAAAACAGCTCATGCCCTCAATAAACAAGTGCTGTAAATCAATTGTTATTTAGATAACTACATCACAAGCACACTAATACCAAGAAAGAACTGAATAGTTTTTAAAAGAATATAGAAGAATTGTTTGACTGAGCTCTTAAAATAACTGCTTAATTGAGGAAAAGAGAAGTGTATCCATATTACATACTAACGTTGCACTAGCTAGCCCTGAAAGAATCAAATGGTTTTATTAGCACTTAGACACAAGGCAATTTTGAGTATTCAATAGCTCAGAATTGTTACTAGCCAAATAGCAATTGTTACTAGCCAAGTAACTAGTGAACAGACAAAGAAATAGCACTTTTAGAGTTATTGTAAACTACCGGTAGATTATAAAACATAAATAGCTATCTATTATACACCAACATTTATGGATGGCATTATTGACATGTAGGATTGTAGGACAGATTATAATAGTAAAATAGGATAGCATTCTCTAATATTTAAACTTGTTTTATACCTAGTTTTTATATGGATCCCACCATAAAATGTGAAACAGAAATTTAGCAGCGTGGTAAAATGGCCACAGTAAAGGGGAATATTTTGTCCTGCTCTGATCTGCCAGAACGAATTTTTAATAAAATATTGTAGCAACAAAAATTCTTCACACTTGCCATTTCTTTCTTCTTTTTCTCTGGTCTTATATCAGGAAGATGCTACATGTGAGATAACTGCCAGAGAAAAGAGACTTACACAAAGATGGCAATGCTAAGGTATCCAGTTATTACCTTTCTGCTACAAATGCAACCACAGATATGAAGCACACATTAGAAACCCATTAAATCTCACTCATGTGGACAACATATGGAACATTCAGTTCCAATTTACAGTACTAATAGACTTAATTTCCTGTCTGATTCCACAACTTCATTCCTTTTTATTTTCAGACTGTGAATAACTTTTTCATGTATTTCCAAAAGCAGGTTCAACATTAAAAGATCTTGGACTTCTTTTATTATATTTGGTTTCCTTTCAATATTAAAAAAAAGTTAAAATCAAAACAAAATACGAATTCAGTGACTAGACAAGTACTGAAGTCAGCATCTTAAGATAACCACAATACCCATTAAGTATATTGGGAATTATGAGAAAAACATATAATTGCTATTTTAAAAACATGAGTAATCTCTGGGACAGGAAACTGAAACTCAGATGAACATTATTTTTGCACAAATAGCTGGACTTCAATTTATTATGGTCTCAGTTAAATGACATTCTTAAAGATGTTCTCTAGATAACTGTGTTGTATATACTGTTTTATGTATGTAGACGTATCAAAAACCACAAATATTTTTCAACAAAAAATATTCTATTGGTCTAAGAGTAGCATATGTCTTTCAATCTTCAAGGGAAAAAATGAGTGTATATTCACTAGGTCTACAATAGGATATATTTGCAAGTTTACACACTCCACATCAACTACAAAAACAATAACAGGTACTGTTCTGTGTCTTTTTAAAAATCAATTACTTAATCAAATAATGTTCTTAGGATGGATTGATCTCAATTTACTTGAATTTCTGTAATAATGCTTGACATAACTTATCAATTTAATTTGAGCTAGCTACGGTATCTTCACCACAATAGAATTCTATTCTATGGGGTCACACTTAGGGAACGTATCAAGGCAGTCATTTACTGTATGTATTGGTTTCATGATGGATACATACAGATTAGGAAGGCCCTAGAGCAGACATCCAACATTGGCAATTTTAAGATCTGTAGACTTCCAGATTTCACCAGCCAATTTTGGGAGCTGAAATCCACAAGTCGACAAGTTGAAACCCCTGCCCCAGATGATATCAATACTGTAGTATAAATACAGAAATACACACACACACAACCCCCCACACAATAACAGAAAGAAACAGAAGCATTTCCCATCCCACAAAAAAAAACAAAAAACCCAAGCTTGGCAAGAGTTGTAATAGCTGTAGGAGCAAGTGACTAGACAACCTTCTGCAGATTAGTTGCACCAACTCGAAGCACTGAGTCACCCATTACAGAATACTGGATCCCAGTAAGCTCCAATGAGTTTCCTGTGAATTTTGTAGAGATGGATGTTTTTACCCCCTTTGACAGAGGGTAGGAGTGGGCAGCTTGCACCTGTACCACTTTTGGATGCAACTAAACTCCTCCGTCAGCTGAAGCAAAGAAGGAAGGAGTTGAATATGCCCTGAGCTAAGTATCTCCCTCCAAGAGAAGGTGAAACACTCACCTCACCTTTCTCTATACTAGCAAGCCAACTCCATTGCCCAAGCTTGGTTTGGAGCCCTACCATTCCTCACAACATCACTAGGGAGCTTGCAGAATAACACAGCAGTCAAGAGCAACTTCCTTATGATCCAGGGAAGGCTAAGGACTGCCTACTTAGCATCTTTGTTACCTGTCGTCATCTCTTATTTCAACCAGGCATCAAACCTCTGTCTCTGAACAGCTCACAATTGCAATGCATGCTAACTCTTTATTTTGGCATTACTGCATTGTTACTTCGGTCTGTGACGGTCAATGAAGACTGACAGGTAAGCCTTGAAGAAGATGCGGGAGATCAGATGACAGGCCGGCACAATATTATGCAGGAACAAGGACAGCGCCTCGTGTGGTAATCTTTTCAAAATTCGGAGACAAATGGTGTAGGTCCCGCAATATTAGAACCGTGAAAAGACAGGGATTTCATGCATTTCAAATGAACAGGGATTTCCTTAGGAATGATTTCAACTCCTAAATCACCTCTGCTAAGAATTTAACCTACCACTGAAATCCCCCCCCCCCTGAATATTCTTCCTCTTTTAGCCAATTCTACACTGTACGCATTAATTCCAATCTTAACAGAAACAATCCCCTGAAACCACCAATTGTATGCATTAGGGGATTGGGGGGGCAGAATTTATACTCTGCTTTGATAAGTAGAACTAAACAACCAATATTTCTTAGGGATCAGTTACAACAAAGTCCATATTGCTGTTTGTGGGCAATCAAGCCACTCGATTTTACTGGTGGCATCTTTTCCAATCACCTGAAAAAGCAGTCATGGCCATAAGCACAATGAGCACATTAGCTTGGTCTGGTGGTATCCACAGGTTATGTGTATTTTGTGGAATTCACCCGCATCAAAATATAACATCACCATTCCTAATAAACGGCTTGCAAGAAGAAATTATTTAATTGGTAGCCGTATCCAATCACAACTTGAAAATCCTGAGTAGTTCAACAGAGTCGTAGAGGGCTTTTTGCAAGCAGTCTTTGTGACCATACCACTTTTCTTTCAGCTAGGTATCAAAATAATGTAATTTCATCAGCACTGTCCCTTCAACTTATTGTTAAAAATAGCACAAGCATGATACACTAATGAAATGGATATGCTCAATGCAGTGAGGTAATGCAATAAATCAATGGTCTTTCCTAAGAGGTGTAACACAAGCGGTTGTAGAGAAAAACAGCTGTTTTTTTTCTTGCTTTTCTTTTTTCTTTAGGAAAAAAAAACACAAAATGCTGTTTCAGGGTATAGTTGCAAAATCAAAAATATTTTCCAGTTGGGAGATATAGGATTACAGCTGTTGCTTAATTCCAATTCAGCTAAACAAGTCCCTTTACTGCCTTCTTCAACTAATGGCACACGGTGATAACTTTCACTCCAAAAGGCCTGCCCTGAGGAGAGAAGCTGCTGGAATATGTTGATAGCTTAATCTAAAAGATATTAACTGTCAGTGTTACAGCATGTTTCCTTCTGCATAGTCAGTTACAGTTACAATGAATGCCAATCTTATTAAAAACGGAATTACCTGACAAACACTCATGTTCACATTTTAAAAGTGCAATCATGCGATCACCTTTTATGACCTTCTGACAAGCAAAACCAATGGGAAAGCCAGATTCACTTAACAACCGTGTTACTAACTTAACTGCAGTGATTCAACTGATTAACAACTGTGACAAGAAATGTCATAAAATGGGACAAAATCCCCTTAAACAAATGTTTCACTTAGCAACAAAAATTTGGGGCCCAAATGTGGTCATTAAGTCAAGGACTACCTGCATCTTCATTGGAATATGGACATAATCCATAATAATAAAATAATCTCAATACCAAAGCAGAAGCCAATGTCCTTTTTCCACCATAAGCAAGCAGTCCTAATGTGTATCAATTTTGTAATTATTGCTTGTATGTTATTCTTATGAAATCCAGTAAGTTTTGTTTTCAATGCTAATGGGGAAATAGATGAGGCTTCTTCTCTACACAGCGTTGACACTGGTGAAATATTTTAATGGACAGAAAACCATATATGCTGCCTTAAATAAAGTCTTAGGTTTCTTTAATGGTTGTGATTTTGGAAGGCCTGCAGTTTCTTCCTAAGAACACAGCTACACCTTGGAAATATCATTTGAGCTTTACACAATGAGATAGTCATAAGGAAACTTCCATATGGATTTGCCATTTCATTAAACTATTGTAAGAGCTTATGGAGTGCAGAGTTCATTTCAACATCTGGTTTAATGTATTTTATCCCACACTATGCTTTTGGAAAATATGCTGTGGTCAAGACATCTGGTAGAGTTCTAAAGAGGCATGCTGCACAGAGAATAAAATATGACTTTCTATCCCTGCTTGTTTGTACAAGACCTAAGAATAAATAATTGTGATCTTTTCATTTAAGCGGCATTGTTTTCAGGGAAACTAAATAATATAAGAGTTGAAATGTCCATACTTTATCAAATACTGAATTAGGTTTTATATATATATAATCCTAGAAGCAAGATTTAAGTAAACTATTAACACTGGAGATTCTTTAGATTGTTTGAACAAGACTGCGTGTTGTGTTTTGCACATGATCAACATATCTCAATAGTTTCCAATATTTTTTGGATGTTACTTCAGTGTTCCAGAGAAATCTCAGAACATCAGCACACAGTAAACTTCATGGTCATAAGTAATAAACTGTCAGATTATTTGTTTCAAAATGTAATTTAGGAAGCCTTATATCTATATATCTCACTAGCAGAAAAAAAAGAGTATACTTTATCGTCTGTTTCTACAGTAAAACCAAGCATGGTTTTCTATTATGAATGACTGTTTTACCAGATATATGAATCCTTTTATTTGAATTAAATTGCATATATGAAACATTCTTATCTGGAGGTTCCAAAATATTCTGAGGTATAGATTTCAAAGAGCATTTGTAGACTGCCGTGTCAGACTGAATCCTAACGCCTCTCAATACCTTTTTAAAGTCCAAGCAATAAGGCTTGTTTAATGAAATGTCAGATCTCCACACAATAGGACAGGCCAATCCTGAATAGACGAATCAATATCATAACAAAAGAACTGCACCAGAGGAGAGAAATCTAATTTAAGCACTGAAAATTCAACCCAACAGGGTTCTGCATTGCATGAGTTACAGGGACACGTCTATCCGTTGCTGTTCTCAAGTCCTTTCTTGCGGTGTGGTGTAACTATAGCAGGTAGTAGAACTTGGCAGCAATGCTACTTGAACAAAGCAGATTCTTACATGGCCATGAAAATAATCTTCTGAAGGCAAATGAGGGAATGATCGAAGCTCGTGTGTAATAAATTACTCCCATCCATTAAACAGAAACTTCCCGTTCAAAGGCTACCATGACTGACAGACAATGAACTGTTCCTTAGTCTCAGAGCAATCTACTGTAATTTTGCAATATTAAAAACAAGGATTTCCTTTATCAATTTATAAGCGATGTTTAAGCAGTCAGACTGTATTTTCCCCCACACACAAATAGGAATATTTGGCAAAACTTTGGGATGTACCTTTGGAGTGCTTCCCTGAAGGCCTCTTAGGCAATGACTCCTCAATGGAATGTGCTGATGTGTGGAGTGCACTCTCTAAACTGTTACCCGCCACGTGGTTTATGGGGGTCTCAGATCTCGGAGTGACCTAGGTAAGAGAAAAAAAAACAAATCCATCAATTTGGCTTAGCCGAGTTAAAAATATTCTTAAAGTCCAGTTATTTCAAAAACAATGTTCTTATTTTCAACTTGCTATCTTTTAGAAAGCATCTTCAGGCCCCCAAATCTCATTATAGAACGTTAATGCTCATATTTCTGTTATACCTATGTTAGTTTGCTTTCTATTAAAAATAATTCTCAAAGCAAAACAATCTGCTGCGTGTCTCAGACACGCTCCCAAGGCAACGTCACGTTTCATTTTGTTTGAAAAGACTTAAATCTTGCCTTAGTCTCACAGACTTCGCTAATCAAGTAGTTCCGGTGACTGACTCCATGTAGCAAATACATGGACCACAAAGCACCAAGTACTTCCAAGTGCTGCACTTAAGATACCAACTATTGTTCTACTTAGCTATCTAAGAAGGGCTTCTGCTGAGTCAATAGCTCAGATACATTGTGTGAATTTTCTCAGCAGGCAATGCAACAAAAGTGTTCTTTATAGCTGGACACATTTCTTTAACTCAATATACTCCAAACACTTTTTACTACCGGTAGGTGGTTTTTTTTTTAAAAAAAGCAGACAACTGGCAAAAGAGGTCCCCTACACGCCACTTCCTCTGTAACAGAGCCAGCCAGCCCAAGGTAGGATCCTAGGTGACCTAATCTATGTTTGAAAATTGGCCTCAGGTTGCTGTTCTCCATTTAAGCCTTCTTGCCAACACCTCCTGGCCAAGATCAAATGCCTTCCATACAGTATCAAGCACACCATTTTCTCCCATTCCTGAGCCCAGGGGCACATGCACAGAGCTACATCTGACCATTCACTATTACAGCACTACACTATAATGCCCGGGGCAAACTGTTTATTTCCAATACATACATGACCTTATTGCCACTCTAAACAGAATTTAAAAAAATAAAAAAGTCCAAGCTTTTATCTTTCTATGAAATATATTTGCAATGGATAAGTAAGTGAAAGTGAAAACAAACTTTATTCTAAGTGATGCACATGTCCATCAACCATGCAGAAATTGGAATTTATAATCTGGTAAATAGCAGGAACTCCAAAGGTTTTTTTAACATTAAATAAAATGAGGTGAGTATGAGATTTGCTGTCAATGTAACTTATGCTACAAGATTATTTGCAGTAAGGATTGTTGTGCTAGGCACAAAAATATATCATGTCAAGGATTATTCAGAATAATGCACCCTGCAATCATTTTATTTCAACTCCATATAGTACACTAATGCCTCTTTGTGGAATAGTACTACTTAAGAGTTAGACATTGGTTTTACGAACTAATCAAATCAGTTACAATAGTGTTCTCAAACTTGGCAACTTTAAGATGTGTGGATTTCAACATTGTATCAGCTAGCCATGATATAACTCTCTACTAGGCAGCTAGAGAAAAATAAAAGAGAAAAACCTTTGAAGGATTAGTGAGGAAGAACACTTATCAAATGTCTCAACTCAGCCTGCTTTCGCCTAATATCCCAAACTTGATTTGATTCACCCTTTTTTCTTTTGAGAGTTGCAAGTTTCGGATTTGTTAATGAGATAACATTACCAAATTAAGCATGTTCCACATGCAACCTTTTCTTTGAATTAGCCTATTTTCCTCAAGTCCTAACATGCATTTTTCTTTTTATTAACAGTGCAAACTTTTAATTGTCACAGTTATCAGGAAAGATATTTTCACAAACTGTTAAATTCAGCTCTTGACAATGAGTATATGGAGGAACTTTAAAATTTGTTTCATAAAAAAACACTAAACAAGTAGGTGATCTATCTCTCTATGTCTTTAATAAAGTTAACACAACTCGGAAAATCAATGTCATCTTTTTAGTTTATTATGATTCAAGAGGACTCTCACAAAGATCTTTAAAACCAGAAATGAATACTAATATTGAAAAAATTGTAGCACAACGTCCCATTGAATGCATTTGTTCAGTCAGGAGTTAATTGGTGTGTGAACACATCAGATATTGTTTTACACAATACCTACAGGGTATTCTTTGTTCAAAAATATTACACAGCACTTCGGGATTCCCCTCTAAAACCCACAGTTCATCTCAGTGTATTTTGTGGCTACTGATGCAAGCCCCAGCTCTCATTCAAAATGCTTCAATTTGGCAAAGCATGAAGTATAAATTAGACTTACTTTTTTAATCCCCATAGATAGATCGTTATAGAAACACATGAAGCTAAATGCAGATGCTTACAAATGGCATTAAACAAGTATTCAATCAAGTCTTTATACCTAACAGCCTTTGAGGCATTGTTGGCTGATTCAGTTGCTTATGTAAATTGATACTTAATTCTGTGTTTTTGTTTGAGAAATGAAAAAATGCCTAGGGTATTAAGTTTTGACAGTTTAAGCACTAGAGTTTATTCTTTAGGACACAAAATGGTAACAAAAATGTCCTCACTCTTTGATGAAATACATAAGAGAATGTATTAACAGTACCACAGATCTTACTAGATCAGTGTTCCCCAATTTAATCACGATCTAGTTGCACTGTTCTTTATTCCAACACTGGAGGTTTTTAAGAAATGATTGGACATCCATTTGTCTGAAATGGCATAAGGTTTCCTGCCCGAGCAACTCACTGAGACCACAACAAGAGCAACATGCTTGCCTCAAGCCACTTCTGAGGAATTAAACAACTGTACAAGTTCCTTCCTTCTTGAATTATATCTCTGCATCAGCAAATTTAAAGGCATTCATCTCTGCTTACTGATCCCAATTATTCTGAAACACCAAATGCTAATATGTGAGAGCCAAAAACATATAAAATAAAACTTATTTAAAGTTTTTACATTATGGACAACATTTAATATACACACACTACTGAAGAATAAGGAAATTAACTTTAGCAGGTCCACGTTGCATACTTCCAACAAATTACAAGTTGTGAAATAGTTTTAAACTATTCTCACTGATGGCCAAAACATCTGTCCAGTCTCAATTCCTGGTTACTAACTCTGTTTCACAAGACCAGGCTACTTTTTTATAAAATAAGCAAAAGCCTCTCCCCCACCTGTCTTAGCCAGAAAAAAGCCCCAAATCAGCTCCAGCGCCAACATTTATATTACAATCCCTGGGCCCAACAGGCTGGACAGCTACACAGCTTGGTGACACCTGTGTCTTCTTCCAAAGGTTGGAGATGCAACTCTTGGCTGAAAGATGCCCCTTTCTAAAGGGAAGGGAAGTGGGAAGAGGCACAGTGGTGGCAAGGAGAGTTATTGTAGACACAAAAGAGGGGACAGAGAGTAGAACCCAGGACACATTGGTGATCTTTCCTTTCCATCCCCTCCAGCCACTGTAAACCCTGGTTTGTCATCTATCCAGCTACCGTAAACCATGGTTCATCTTCTCTCCTTCTCCTCCACCCATAGCAAACCATGGTCTGCTTCCTCTCCATCCTCTCCAACCACCATAAGCCACAGTCTGCTTCCCTTCCATCCCCTCTAGGCACTGTGAACCATGGTTCGTCTTCTCTCCATCCCCTCCAGTCACCATAAACCAAGGTCTGCTTCCCTTCCATACTCTCTAGGCATTCTAAACCATGATCTGCTTCCTCTCCAGCTTCCATAAACCAATGTCTGCTTGCTCTCCATCCCCTCCAGCCACCATAAGGCACAGTCTGCTTCCCTTCCATCCCCTCTAGGCATTGTGAACCATGGTTCGTCTTCTCTCCATCCCCTCCCGTCACCATAAACCATGGTCTGCTTCCCTTCCATCCCCTCTAGGCCCTGTGAACCACGGTCGTCTTCTCTCCATCCCCTCCAGCCACCGCCAACCACGGTCCGCCTCCTCCCCATCCCGCTCCGTCCCCCTTCACCGCGCGGCCTGCTTCCCAAACTCCCGTCTCCCGTCACCCGACAGGGAGCCCACCTTGTGGCACCCGGGACAGGCGGCGGGCGCTGCGGCCGCGCCGGGGGCGTTGGCGGCGGCGGCGGGGGGTCCCTTGGCGGTGCAGGCCAGGAGGTTCTGGATCTTGGTGAGCTCCTGGCGCAGCACCTGCTTCTGGTGGAAGCTGAAGGCCGGGTGGTTGGAGGCCATGGTGAAGAGCAGCAGGAACTCGTCGCCGGTGCGGCCCTCGTTGAGCTGCAGCCCGTAGTTGTGGATGACCGAGTCGAGGTGCGTGAGGGTGCGGAAGAGCACGCCGGCCGCCTCGCGGTGCGACGAGCCCAGCAGGGCCAGCGAGACCAGCAGCTTGCTGCGCACCACCTCGTCCGTCAGGTTGGTCAGCCCGCCCAGGTCGGCCGCGTTGTTGGCCTTGATCTCCGAGTCGCGCAGCGAGTGGTAGTCCTTGCGCGCCAGGTCCTCCAGGCAGGCGCCCAGGAAGCGCAGCTCCAGCGGGATGCACAGGTCCAGCAGGCCGCACAGGAACTCCACCCGCTGCGGGGAAGGCAGCTCCGAGAACCAGCGGTAGACGCTCTCGCGCTGCAGCCGCGGGCAGCGCTTCTCCACCATGCT